>OVAN01000357.1:27684-64447 GCA_900406275.1 Anastatica hierochuntica
AAAAAAAAAAAAAAAAATCAGACACGTGTGGCACGCGGGTCAACGCAAAACGGACACGCGTCAACCAAACGGACCCTGTTTGAACGGAAAACGGATCCCGTTATGCCATGATAACCGACATAAAATCGACCTCGATTTGCGCGCTAACCGCGTATAAACCGGGTACAAACCGAGTATTTTAGACCGTATTTTTATACGGACTTTTTAAAAATGTCTGGGCCAAACCAACCTTTTGGGCCGGTTTAAATTAGCCCAAAAATCATACAATTTTGTACCAATCGCTCAAATTAGCCCAAAGTTAAATTTAACCCGGAATAGACCCAATAAGGTTCACTTAAACTTCAATTGAAATACCCGACCCGATATGTTGAATCGCTTCGACGTCGGAAGAATTTTTCTTTTGTGTCTCTGTTCTTGTTCCTGTTACGAACCACCGTGGTTTGCCATTATCTTCGTAGCTAGCTTCCGAGTAGAAACGATTCCGTTTGTCTATTGAATCGGTGAGTCTGAAAACACTTTTGTGCTCCGTTTTTTTGGGGTAAATTTCTGCTTGTTGAATTTCGATTCATTGTGTATTGTTCCGATTTTGTATGCTGTGCAATAGAGCTGTGGATAATTTGGTTTTGGGGAAAGAGAAGGAGAAGATACCTAAGGAAACCCTAAATTTATCTACTCAATAAGCAACCAATCATCAAACCCAAGTTAACGAATCTCCATTAAAAGTGAGATAGTGGATGATCATCAAACTAACCAATTTCTTGATACGATCACATACGACGATGACGACAAGCTAGTTCGATTGATGATTGATGAAAGAAAAGAAATTTGATTGATCTCTCTAGAAGAAGAACAACAAAGGTGGAACCTTTTTGAAGTTTGTGAGAAAAAGGGCTCTGCTTTGAGTTTTGAATAGTAAAGTTTCTTCTTTATAGATTTGGAAAAGTATCAGGGTGATAATGTAATTTACTGAAAGTTAAGCAAAAAGATAAAATTTCGGAGAAGGAAGTGGACAATTGAAAATGGCAGCATCGAGACTTCATCACTCGTCGTGTCTTCAAGCGTCTAGACATCTGTCACATCGTCATTTTCAACAAAATTTGTCGAATTCTCTACATAATCCTCTACAAAATCTCATCTTTCGACCAAATCCAGCCGAGTTCTCGAGTTTCTCGTTGTCTACACGCAGCACTGTGGTTGCTGTCAGAGCTCTGTGTACATTCGCGGTGGAAGAGTCGCCGCCGGCGAAGAAGATGGTGAAAGGTATTAGGGTTTACGAACATGGTGGTCCTGAGGTGAGTAAAAAAGATTCGATTTTGAAAATTTGGGTTATTGACTAATTAGGTTGCGATTGTGTGGTCGTCTCTGTGATTAGAATTTTGATGATTTGAGATTCACGATTAGCTTCAGTTCAATAGCACTAATAGTCTCGTATTAAAGATAAGCTTCACCCAATAAAACTTAGTTTGCATCCGATGGATCATAGTTGTTAGTTTAAGAAATAGTGAAACACTGATCAAAGTGTTTCAGCTTTTTTGCAGTGTGTATGTATATAGGCACTGCTTTAGAAGCATATTGTCAATCTTCGATGTAATCGGTTTTTTCGGATTCAGCTTGATCTGTATTTCTCAGTAAGTCATTGTGGGTTTGTTCCTTTAATTGGGAAGGTTCTGAAATGGGAAGATGTGGAAGTAGGGGAACCAAAGGATGGTGAGATACGTGTGAAGAACAAGGCGATTGGGCTTAACTTCATTGATGTTTACTACAGGAAAGGTGTTTACAAGCCTGCTTCTATACCCTTCACGCCAGGTTCTGCTTTCTACAATCTAATTTTGTTTCTTGAAGAAGCTATTTGATAACTAATGTGTTGTGTTTCTGATTCGGTAGGTATGGAGGCTGTTGGAGAGGTAGTAGCTGTTGGGTCGGGTTTGACTGGTAGAAAGATCGGTGATCTTGTTGCTTATGCTGGAAATCCGATGGGGGCTTATGCTGAGGAACAAATCCTTCCAGCGGATAAAGTTGTTCCTGTTCCTTCTTCTGTTGATCCTATTGTTGCAGCATCAATCTTGCTCAAGGGTATGACTGCAGAGTTTCTCCTTCGCCGTTGCTTCAAGGTTGAACGTGGGCACACAATCCTTATTCATGCTGCAGCTGGTGGAGTTGGGTCTCTGTTGTGTCAGTGGGCTAATGCGCTTGGAGCCACTGTCATTGGAACTGTTTCGACCAATGAGAAAGCGGCTCAAGCCAAAGAAGATGGATGCCACCATGTTATTATGTACAAGAATGAGGATTTTGTTTCCCGGGTCAACGACATTACATCGGGTAAAGGAGTTGATGTTGTTTATGACTCTGTGGGAAAAGACACCTTTAAGGTAATGTCGCAAAGAGCCAGACCGCTTATGTTATCGGGTTTCAAACTTCTCATTACCAAAATTTCATTTGGTTTTCCAGGGATCATTAGCTTGTTTAAAGAAACGGGGATACATGGTGAGCGTTGGACAATCCTCGGGATATCCAGATCCGGTTCCATTGTCTGATCTTGCTGCAAAGTCGCTCTTCTTGACAAGACCTTCCATGATGCACTACAACGAAACTCGGGACGAGTTGTTGGAATCTGCAGGGGCGGTTTTCGCAAATGTTGCTTCCGGCGTATTAAAAGCTCGTGTGAATCACAAATACCCGTTGTCCCGAGTCGCTGATGCTCATTCAGATCTTGAGAATAGGATAACCTCTGGCTCCGTTGTGCTCTTGCCGTGAAAACATAAGACTGACTTTTTACTTTATCTTTTCAATAAGTGACATATACTGTGTGATTTGGAAATGACTCTTTCTTTATTACAACAGAGTGTCTACTGCGGTTACAGCCCGCAGAGATCGTATTAGTTACAACTGTATCGAAGCCCCCGACATTTGAGACCAGCCCGGCTTGCTGAGTATTATACACTATCTAGCTCTCGTGGCTCGGGTTACTAACACAATAAGCAGAACAACAATGGCAAGCAGAACCGTCAGTTGCAGCTTCTCCATCACCGTTGCAGGACCTGAAGCTAACACAACCGTCTCATCTTCAGGAACAACATTGAAAATGTCAGTGACATACTTTGTGACTCTCTCCATTGCGTCAATGATTTTGATGGCGCTTCTCTTAAACAGCTCCCTCATGAAACTTGCTGCTGAACAACCAGAGTCATCTTCCGACTTCTCAGCTGCGATACGTATAATCATTTGGTTATAAGTTAGAACTCGAGAGTCGAGACCATTTGATCGTATATCTTCCCTTACCGCTGGTTATAAGCTCCCTGACGGCTTCATTGCTCATCACAGCATCCCAAACTGCTCTGTCCGAGGCCAACGACATAACCATTCTCTGCAATAGGATCACAATGCCCCTATCTCAGTCATTTTTCGCTTCTCGGTGTCTAAAGAGAACAGCGAGAGAGATAAAGAGAACCTGAACCGATGGATCGGTCTGAAAGAGATGAAAAGCATCATAGAATCTGTCAAGCATGTAAGGCTGTAGAAGCCTTGAATTGCAGAGCTGCAATGGTGGCTCAATCCAATCTTCTACTAACCCCAAATCCGAAACTTCTTCTTCGGATTCTTCATCATCATCATCATCATCATTGAACATCCTAAAAGATGACAATAGCTCTAAAACAAAACCTTTTGCATTTTCAGACTCTTCATATGAAACGGAGATTTTGGGGGAAAACTCACAGATGAAGTGCAGAGAAAGCATCTTCAACCTCGTCGGTTTCCGGAGCTTTACCGGTGACGATAACATCCGCCTCTCTATCTACAGCCACCCACTCCTCCTCAGAGTTAGATCGAGAAACTTGAGCATAACTCATCTTTAAGAAATCATTTACCGAATCGGATGATGGAACGGCGAGGACACGCGACGGAGGAGGAGAAGATACGGATGGTTTTTGATTGTTCGGCTCCTCTCCGCCGCCGATTCCGATTCTGATTCCCATTTCGTCGTCAAGTTTCTTGCTTTGGAAGCCCGAAGGAGACGGTGATTTTGTAAATAAAGAATTTTAAATAACCGAATAGTATTTGTTTTATAGTCCTCATAGTTTTAGGTTCTTTCTAAATAAGCCCCTACTTATACAACATTTGACAAACAAACCCATTGCCTTCAAAATTGTTTACTTGTTGGTAACAATTTGTTCTGTTATACATGGGATTAACGTCGGATTGTGAACCAATTGTGAAATTTGAATGTCAAGGCCGTCTCTGAATATAGCGGAATAAAATATTGGCTTTGATTTCCAAAAGAACTTTAAGCTAATATGTATAGATCGGTTCGTTCCAAACCAAAAAAAATTTGACTAAAAAATTCGGTCTTCAATCCCTTAAAAATTTATAACATTACAAATTTCAAAAACGATCCTAGTGAATGCGTTATATAATACTCATACATCAGTCATTACACCAAAAAACTTAGTCGGAAATTTACTCGGAAAATTGGTATGAGTCTCTAGTCAAAAACGAGTTACAACAAAAAAATACATTATTAGAGCAATAATAGGTTTCATTTTTAGTTTTTTTTGGCCTCACACACCATTGTATATTCATATAAATATAAATTTCGTTTTTTTTTCTAGTTCAAAAATGGTTTCTTATTTTTGTAAAAATTTTATATTTTTTCCCTCCAAACCTTGGCAGAGCACTTCCAAATTCTTACTGGTGAAATGTTTCCCTTTGTACTTACCTATTTTGATTGATTCAAGCATAATCATTATCATCTAGGACAAAACTTTCCTTGATACCAACAATTTTTCTAGGTACAATGTTGAGAATATACAAGCATGCTAATGAACAATACTTGTTCATTTTTTCCCTTGTTTGGTAGATATTGATGTGAGAAGCCGATTTTATCCATAAAAGCATCTGGTTGTTTGCGGATATACAAATCTCCAACTTTCACTCTTTCTGGATTGCATAATTCTATTACTATAATACGATTCAAGTAGCAAAATGAAAAAAAGAAAGAGGATTCAAGAAATGACTTCCTTTATTTCCGAAAGTTAGATTTTCTAGATTGTTTCCTTAATCCGCAAAGATATAAATTTTAGGTTTTTAAAGTACTTTTCATTGATATTCATTAGCACGTCAAACACTTTTAGCTCAAGATCTTTCAGTTCGTGAAGTCTAATAAAATGTTTCTTTTGTGATAAAAAAATATTTTTCATTAATTAATAGTTATTAATTACAAACTTTAAAAAATATTGGTTAAAAAATTTTAATTAAGTAAATATTATTGGTTGATTGCTTTTGAAAAATGTTTAGTTAGAGAAGTAATAACTTTATTACTAAACGTATACTGAAAAATGTAGAAAATCTATCTTTCGGGAACAAACTAGTATTACATTCTAACATTCATCCAACAATTAGTTATGACAAATCAAAACACTAACATCTACTACAAAACATTTCAGATAAATTAATTTTCAATACACCTACAAATAATTATATAGCCATTTTGTTTATATAGGAAACCAACTGTTGTTATAGAGTGAAAAAAAGGTTAATACGCATATGGGATGTCCTCCAATTAATTCTTCCCAAATTTCACCCTACAATCATAACATTTTATATAAGAAAATGAGAAAAAAAAAAGAGAAAAGAGAAAGGACAAGATTTTGAAATTGAAAAAATAATCATTACGATTGTTGATTTAGAATCCCACGGGAATACTCATATATTTAAAAAAAAAAGGTGGATCATATATTTTTCTATGAACAAAATGATTACACGTTTTGATATTATATAGTTTTGTTTGTTTGTTTCATTGGTTCTACTTCTTCCATCTAATATACTTAACAACTTTGAAAATGTTATGGCTCTAAGGTTAATGATAATGCATTATTGTCACTTTGAGTGTACTCATAACTTCAAGCTAAAGCATCTTCTGTGCCCACAACACATATGACAAAATAAAAAGCATGGGCCATGTTAATTAAATTTATCAAATATGTGTTTTGTCTTAATTAGCTAGTTAGCTTTTTTAATTATAACAATAACATAAGGTAATTCAACAACCCTTTTCATATATCCTAAAAGAGATGTGGTTAGTGGGATGATTATACTACTTAAACTAATAGACAAATTTGGGATATAATTTGGCATCATGTGAGTAATATATGGAAATTAGTGTCAAATCAATAATTTTTTGTTTGATTTTATGAGGTTGACAAAATTTGATTATTTTCAACTACCACATTTTCAATTATTTTCAAAATTTGATAATTTGGAATCCTTCAATTTGTGAAATTTAATAAAATTTCTTTCGTGACCAAAAAAAACAGTGTAAGCTCTTTCTAAAAAAAATGTAAACATGCATTCAATAAAATTGAAGTAATTGATATTTAAGATTAAAAAAATGTTATGGATAACTAGACAAAATACTTTTTCGTTGAACGGCCGGCTAATAATATTTCATTTTATTCAAATAAAACATATATATGAATTTTCTGTACGTTCAAATATGTTGTATTGCGCAAAATAAAGTGTTTATTTCAAATAGTTAGTTCATATAGGATAATTAGCTCATTTGGATGGTAGACTATGATTTATTATTTTATAGTATAGTTTTCTTTCAATGATAAGATTTTGTAATAAGAAATGAAAAAATGATACTTGATATTCATACTTAGATGAAAAATCATTTCATATTGAATCTAGAAGTAATCCGAAAGTATAGCAATAAACAAATGTAAAATACAAAATACTAAATTAATTAACGGTGGTATTTCTAAAAGAAAAATAAATAAATAAATAAATAAGAACGAGTCACACTTGAAAGATATACACTCACTCCCATCAATCATTTTCTTCCTCTCTTTATTTCATCCTCTTTGTTTACTTTTGAAGAATGTTCAATTCTTTCATCATTCTCTTGTGGAAACTTTTTATTATTATTTTTCCTTTCTTTTTCCACTTTTGTTGTTTTTGTCTTATATACTTATAAGTCTAACAATTTTCCTCTAAATTAATATATTTGACATATATAAACAGAAAACAAAGAGATTATAATACATATTTTACCCACACCAACAAAAATCTTTACGTCCATCTCAATACTAAGTACTAATCTTTTTGATCTAACCATTTTTTAACAAAGAGAACAAACCCTTTATATAAACCATGAAACTGCAATTTAACTGATCTCTTAACACATATTCAAAATTTTCGAAAATTACCATCATTAATGTTGGGTATTTTGATGTATAGATAGATACAACTTTTCCGATATATAATAAAGATTTTATAAGAGGTAACATTATTAATCTCTTATTGTTAATTAGCTTGTGTTCTCTTAAAATATAAATGACAATTCACTTTGTGCAAGTTCTTTCACTTTGTGACAATTCACTCAAAATCAAATGGTGAATGTGTAGCTATAATACAATAGTTTACAAATGTGTCTAGCTAGAATACAAAAGTTTACAAATGACTCAATTCATACTAATATACATGGATCCACAAAGACCACACAACATAATAGGCTATACATATACGAAGTATGAATAACTCAAGACCATACAAAAACCACCAAAATGTAAAGTTGTTCACATGCGACAATATACATATATATTTCAAACTCAAAAGTTAGAACCCTAGATTTTTAAGTGTAACACTAGCTTAGACTCTAAACCAAAGAATACTTATAACCAAATCTAATACACATATTGCAGATTCAGTAACATAATTTTCTTGATTGTTTCATGTATCAATAAGAATTTAGTTGGGGGTAAAACCGTCATCTGACAAAAGGCAAAACATATCATACTGTTGTTACTAAAAAGACACGCGTGACAAAAAAACACTAACAAAAGATAAATGTAACTACGCATGCTTCTATATATTTTTATCATTATATTGCATTCTATTTATTTTTATAAATCCCAAAAAAAATTAGGAAATTATAAACTTTATATCATCATTAGATCAAATACAATATATAACGAACTTTTTACAAAAAAAGAAACATATAACGAGCTATAACTAAGCATGTACATTCATGTAGTTAGGAGTCAAATATTTTTGTCTTTAGCCATGCATGTTATAAGAACATCAATGCATGTTCGTAGAAATGAATATTGATATCAAAACATATATAGTATATAAAATGCTCACGTACGGAATCTTGAAGAGTACATACATTAGCGATGATTTAGGTAATTAATTAGTTGAGTGATAATGATTAATTTACTTTAGTAATCATATAAGAAAATATGAGATGTTTATTTCACCCAAACGTTGATGATGAAAAAGGGAATCTATAATGGCAAGCAACCATCATGATATTATAAACCTCTTTGGCCCTTAAGTCAATTTCTCCACCTATATTAAAGCATTGACAAAAAAAACAAAAAAAATGTGATTTTAATAATAAACCAAAAAAAGAGAAGCGTGACGATATATATATAACGAAAAAGGTATAGTTTGGATTTGCTTGCATTATTAAATACTTCGCGAGGCAAAATATTTTAATTAAGTAGAAATGGACCATGCATGGGAATGATATATTCTAAGAAAATATATGAAAACAATGTTAAAAATAGTGAATAAGTGAATATGAAGAGGATTATGTTCATGATGAAAGAAATTTTTTTAAAAAATTTAAGAAAAATAATATAAAGGTAGGGGAAAAAAGATAAACAACCAAAAAATGAGATAAGAAAAAGAAAAATAACATACTTACGTAGTAAATTAAAATATTTATGTAATATATAAGGTATATTTATCTTTTTGCTATTTTTTGTTATTCTATATATAATTTTTGTAATAAAATACTATTATTTACTAAATAAAAAAGGTGGCCTTTGAGAGTTAGTGGAGATATAAACAGTTGGAATTTAAGCTTTATCGGATCCTGTGAGTGAGTGAGATAAATACAGTCCACTTTTGCTTACACACTGTGTCTAGGGTTTTATTATGTATTTTATGCACTTTGTGTATCTACGTATATATATTCCATTCTTCATTCGTATCTGCTAAAGGATTTCAAAAAAGAAACACAAAGTGGGAAAATAAGTTTAATGAGGAGAAAGAAAATATTTATGAGTAATCTATAACTAATCTATTTTAATATATATAAGTGACATTTGATTTGGTTTTAGATTTTCCATAACCTCCACTCAAAATCAAATATTGTGATGGTATAGGAGGGAAACAATATTGTATTTTTCTTTCTAGTGTCATATGATTAGAAGAACTAAAATCCATATTAAAAGGTAAATCAGACCAATTTAATTTTTTTACAATGATCAAACCGAAGATTACAACATCATTTACATTTTAATCTTAATTCTGTTAGAAAAATGAACACTATTTGCAATCATTAAGATGAACAAATTCACGAACGATTTTGCGACGACGTAACATTTGAATCTACGATAAACGAACGACTATGCATACAGTACACTGAAATCTTCTAAGACTCTTACCACTAGATCAAAATGCTTTCACTTAAACCATCTTAAACCATATGTTTGTGTCTACTATAGCTCCTTTTTTTTCAAATTTGTGGTCAACAATCTTAAAAAGACGTAATATTTTCTACACCATCAAGGTAGAAAGCTCGAATCAAAATTAGTGTTACATAGACATGGAGCCAAAAAGTTGAGTAAATTGTTTCACACAAAGTATAGTGTAGACAAACCAAAAAAAAATTTATTGGATATATATACTCCATAACACTTTACTTTGAGTTATAATTTGAAAAAAAGTGAACAAAAAAAATTTTCAAACTAAACAAGTAATAAAATACGAAGTGAGTAATATCCAAAAAAGTGAAAAAAAGTAAAAGAAGAGTGGAAAATGGAATTGGTGTTTCTCTTTTCTTTTTCTTCCCCACACACAAAAACCATAATGCCTTAACCAACAAAAGCTAGACCATTAGACGCACTCCATAATCATCACCTTCATCATGTCATCTTCTTCACTTCTTCTTCTTCTTCTTCGAACCCTTATATCCACCATTGTTATAACTCTATCACACTTTCTCAATCTCACCACACTTGGTAACATAGTTTCACTTTCTTCTTAAAGACCCATCATGAACAAGAACACTTTTTCTTCTTCTTCTCCTTCTTCTCTTGTTCATCTCCTTCTCCTTCTTTTTCTTTTTACTTTCGATTCCTTAGCCCTCAAGTTATCACCTCAACTCTTGTCTCTCATTTCCCTCAAAACATCTCTCTCTCACTCTCCCTCTGCCTTTCAAGACTGGTCTGTCTCTGTTTCAACTCAAAACGACGCCGTTTGGTGTTCTTGGTCCGGTGTTGTTTGTGACAATGCAACTGCTCAAGTTATTTCTCTTGACCTCTCTCACCGTAACCTCACCGGTCGTATCCCTCAACAGATTCGTTACTTGTCGAGCTTACTCTACTTAAACCTCAGTGGGAATTCGTTAGATGGTTCGTTTCCAACTTATGTCTTTGATCTCGCCAAGCTCACTACTCTAGACATTAGCCGCAACTCGTTTGGCTCGAGTTTTCCTCCCGGAATCTCGAAGCTTAAGTTCTTAAAGGTCTTCAATGCGTTCAGCAACAACTTTGAAGGTTTATTGCCTAGTGACATCGCTCGTCTTCGTTTCTTGGAAGAGCTAAACCTCGGTGGTAGTTACTTCGAGGGAGAGATTCCTGCAGCTTACGGTGGTTTACAGAGATTGAAGTATATTCATTTGGCCGGAAATGTTCTCGGAGGTAAACTACCTCCGAGGTTGGGGCTCTTACCGGAGCTCCAACATATCGAAATTGGTTATAACCAATTTACAGGAAACATACCTTCGGAGTTTTCGTTACTTTCGAATCTTAAGTACTTTGACGTCTCTAATTGCAGCCTCTCCGGTTCTCTGCCTCGAGAACTCGGAAACCTCTCAAAGCTCGAGAGTTTGCTTCTTTTCCATAACGGTCTCACCGGTGAGATTCCAGAGAGTTATAGCAACTTGAGTTCCCTCAAGTTGCTCGATTTTTCGAGTAATCAGCTTTCTGGTGGTATCCCATCAGGCTTTTCGAGGTTGAAGAATCTCGAATGGCTGAGCTTAATCAGCAATAATCTCTCGGGTGAAGTCCCTGAAGGAATCGGTGAGCTCCCTGAGCTAACCACATTGCTTCTATGGAACAATAACTTCACCGGAGTTTTGCCGCAGAAGCTTGGATTAAACGGAAAGCTCCAGACAATGGATGTTTCCAACAATTCGTTCACCGGCACAATCCCTCCTTCTCTCTGCCATGGAAACAAGCTATTCAAACTCATCCTCTTCTCCAACAAGCTCGAAGGCGAGCTGCCGAAGAGCTTAACAACCTGCGATTCACTGTGGAGGTTTCGGATTCAGAACAATCGCTTAAACGGCTCGATTCCGATCGGATTCGGCTCTCTTCGCAATCTCACTTTCGTCGACTTGAGCAACAACAAGTTCACAGACCAAATTCCGGCGGATTTCGCCACCGCTCCTGTTCTTCAGTACTTAAATCTCTCTAGCAATTCCTTCCACAGCCGATTGCCGGAGAATATATGGAAAGCGCCGAATCTACAGATTTTCTCAGCGAGTTTCAGCGATTTGATCGGTGAAATCCCTAACTACGTCGGATGCAAGAGCTTCTACAGAATCGAGCTTCAAGGGAATTCACTCAACGGAACGATTCCATGGAACATCGGACACTGCGAGAAGCTCGTCTGTTTGAATCTCAGTCAAAATCATTTCTCCGGTATCATTCCGTGGGAGATTTCGACGCTTCCTTCGATCGCCGACGTAGATCTTTCTCATAATCTCTTGACGGGAACAATCCCGTCGGATTTCGGAAGCTCCAAGACTATCACCACCTTCAATGTCTCCTACAATCAGCTCACCGGTCCGATCCCAACCGGTTCGTTCGCGCATCTGAATCCGTTGTTCTTCTCTTCAAACGAAGGGCTCTGCGGAGACGTCGTGGCTAGACCTTGTAACTCTGATGTTGCCAACGCCGGAGAAATGGATCTCGACGGTCATCACAAGGAGGAGGGGACGAAGAAAACAGCCGGAGCTATTGTGTGGATAATGGCGGCGGCAATTGGAATCGGATTCTTCGTCCTCGTCGCTGCTACTAGATGTTTCCAGAAAAACTACGGAGGTAGCGACGGTCGACGAGGCGGTGGAGAGATAGGACCGTGGAAGCTAACAGCCTTCCAGAGGCTTAATTTCACGGCGGATGATGTTGTGGAGTGTCTCTCTAAGACGGATAACATCCTAGGAATGGGATCGACCGGAACAGTGTATAAGGCGGAGATGCCAAACGGCGAGATAATCGCAGTGAAAAAACTCTGGGGAAAAAACAAAGAGAACGGCAAGATCCGGCGGCGGAAGAGCGGCGTACTTGCGGAGGTCGATGTCTTAGGGAACGTACGGCATCGGAACATCGTCCGTCTCTTGGGATGCTGCTCGAACCGAGAATGTACGATGCTTCTATACGAATACATGCCTAACGGAAGCTTAGACGATCTCCTTCACGGCGGAGACAAAACGACAAACGCGGCGGCGGAATGGACGGCGCTTTATCAGATCGCGATCGGAGTGGCTCAAGGGATCTGTTATCTCCACCATGATTGTGATCCGGTCATCGTACACCGCGATCTAAAACCTAGCAATATACTCCTCGACGGCGATTTCGAGGCGCGTGTGGCGGATTTCGGCGTCGCGAAACTGATTCAATCCGACGAATCTATGTCCGTCGTCGCCGGATCTTACGGTTATATTGCACCAGGTACCCCCTCACTTTTTATTCTTCACTTTACCCCCAAACTTTTAATTTATTCGTTTTTGTCCCTTTTGTTTTATCTGTACAATTTTGTCCTTTTCTTAAAACATTCCTTTTGTGTTTCTTTTGTTTACTTGTTACAGAATATGCATACACATTACAAGTAGATAAAAAGAGTGATATCTACAGTTATGGAGTGATACTGTTAGAGATTATAACAGGCAAAAGATCGGTAGAACCGGAGTTCGGAGAAGGTAATAGTATTGTGGATTGGGTTAGATCAAAGCTTAAAACCAAAGAAGATGTAGAAGAAGTTTTAGACAAAAGCATGGGTAGGTCATGTAGTCTCATAAGAGAAGAGATGAAACAAATGTTGAGAATTGCATTGTTATGTACAAGCCGGAATCCGACAGACCGACCAACGATGAGAGATGTGTTGATGATTCTTCAAGAGGCAAAGCCGAAGAGGAAAACTGTTGGGGATAATGTGATTGTTCTTGGTGATGTTAGTAGTAATGTAAGTTTTGAAAATGTTTGTGGTGGTAATGATGTTGTTAAATGTCAAAAGATTGGAGTGTGATGGTTAATATATATATCTTTTGTGTTATGGTGTTTTTATTTGTTAATGTAATTTTAGATTTTTTTGAAGGGTGTTAGGGTATATATATATATGAGTGTATTTTATTTGTTTGTTAAATTTTCGTTAAATGAGTGGAAATGAATGTTTCGATTTTTCTTATTTTAAAGAGAATCAAACTCCTACATTTTTCAAGTTAAGTGAGACTGTTTAAATATTGGATCTTTCGTTTATTTAAATCGTATATCTTCGTCAAGTAAAATATACAAAAGTTTACTTTATTTTAGTTTTATATTAAGTACATTTGCAAAATACTACTACAATGTTTTCGGGTTAAAAGATAAATAGCGAGACTGTTAAATATTGGATCTTTCGTTATTCTAAATCGTATATCTTCGTCAAGTAAAATATACAAAAGTTTACTTTATTTCGGTTTTCTATTAGGCACATTTGCAAAATACTACTACTATGTTTTCGGGTTAAGGGCTAAATAGTGAGAATGTTTAAATATTGGATCTTTGGTTATTTAAATTGTACATATATTTGTCAAGTAAAATATACAAAAGTTTACTTTGTTTTAGTTTTCTATTAAGTATCATTCCCAAAATACTTTTTTTTTCCGGCTCATTTCCAAAATACTACTACAATGTATATGTTTCATATTATAATTTTTAAACCATATTTTGAAAAAAAATTATTATTTTTGTTTCTTTTAGATGTAAACATATTTTACTTTGTTAACATAAATGCAAAGAAAAAATCAAACTATGACCTGATTTAATGATGTTTTTATTTAAGGTAATATTCATATTTATCTTTATTCGTATTGCTATTTGTTACCATTTGACGTGAATTTCATTTACCATATTATTCGCATTTATTCGATAGACAAATTTAGACAAAATTTATCTTTGAATTGAGTTAGTCAAACCAAACAAAATTTTCAATAATTTTAAAAAGGAAACTCAAAATAATAAGGACTTTTAAAATATTATTTCTGGACTACTCAATTTTATAAAAAGCTTATGACAATTTTTGTTGTTGTGATGACACATTATAGATAGTCTTTAATCTAGTGGATTCTATTTAAATTTTGCAATGTAATTTTACATCTAAAATTCGACTTTGTTATTACGCAATTCTTTTCAAAATATATGACTTTATGAATAAAAGATTTTGTGAAAATCAGAAGAAAAAAGTTAAACCAAAGTTTTATTGATATATGGAAAAAAATGAAAAACAGAGTACAACAACATAACAATAGATATTACAATAACAAAAGAAAAGTTACAACAACACAAAAATAGAGAGATTGTTTAATTGTTTTGTTTATCCAAATCAATCTATCACAAATTCTAACCTTCATATAAAAAATATTCTATGATCATTTGGTGATTCAAAACATAACTATTTGATTGGTTTAAGAAACATATAATGAACCTTTTTATGACCACCAAGTGCTTGACCAGATTCAAACACTTTGCCACAAAATTCACACTCAAAATGTCGTCGTCGAACCACTGCTCGATTTTTCGGTTTTTCGGCTTGATCATTCTTTGCGGAAACCTTCAGTCTTTTGTTGGTATGGCTCGTTCGATGACCTCCTAATGCTTGATACGAAATCAAAACTTTTCCACATATGTCACACATATATTCACTTAGTTTCTTACATTTGTGTTCTCTAGCCGCGAAATATCTCCTATCATCATCATTAGTATTAGTATCTTCATCGTTGTCATCCTTGTCTTTTGTTAAGGTTCTCGCATTTGAAGTGAGAACCTTAACATTTCCATCTTTATTGTCATCATCATCTTCATCTAGGTACTTGTAATAACTCTCTTCATCATCATATTCATACTCCACTTCAATATACTTTTCGGTATGTTTTCCTTTTTGAGTTGAATCCAAACGATCCATAACCGTTTTCTTCGGAGACTTTCTTGGCATTGTTCTCTTAGACATATCTATAAGACATAAAGCAGATTGTGCATCTTTGAAACGACATTGGGATTCTGTCGGATTTACCTTGTCTACATCCACAAAGTTCCTTCTCTTGCTAGCTATTTGCTGTCCATCTTCTTCGCTTTCGCGGCATTGAACCGGGAGTTTCTGATAGTGAGATCTCATGTGACCTCCTAAAGCTTTCCCATTTGCAAAGGATCTCTCGCAAATTTGACATGTTTTTGTTTGCTTGAGAAGTGAATTCATTATTACAATGAAAAAGAAACAAGAAGAGGCTTTTTGGGGATATAGATTTTGAGTTTTTTTTGTTTATGCAAGAAGTGTTTGTTGTTGTGTGGTTTTGTGTCAATGAGACATATAAATTATGATCTTGAACATGGAAAATAATTCTATTCAAAAGGAGTTAACTACTTAGCATAAGTGTTTGGTGTAATATGTTTTAACAATTATTCATATACTATAGAATTTGACTTGTAAATTATGATCTAGGACATGGAAAATATATTTGTTCATATTGTATGACAAAAATGTCATTAAGTATTAAGTATTTACTCACCTTTTGATAGGCATTTATAAATTTTTTCAATTGATTAATATAGTAAATAGTTAAATTTTTTTGGTCACCGGTTAAATTATATCTTATATAAAAAATATATTTGTATACAAAGTAGTCTCCATATATTAGAAAACTATTCAAAAGAGTTGATTTACTGTCCTTCCAAATCACCACGCAATCTTTTCCGTGTTTTGTCCTCCCTTGCACGAATCCGTAAATCACTTTTCCGAAAAGTCACATATCTTAGTATTACTCCAGCACAAGTACATTTAATTGTGGAGTTCTCTCAGCACAAATGACCGAAAAAATAAATGGACTTTGGTAACAAGATAGTAAAATCAAATCTTTTAAACTATTCTCCCGCACCACTATTTTTTACACATAGGGGTCTCACAAATCATGGTTAATATTGTCCTTTAAAAACTACCCTTGTATTTATGAGGCAAAGTTTCTCAATCATGTGGACAGATCTTATCTACTATTAGACCAAGTTTCATTTCTTATTTGGTGTGTTAGAAGATGTTAGACCATGAAAATTAATTTCATCCTTATAGACTTGAACTCCATGAACAAAGAACATTACAACAACTTTGTCTTTAGATAATCATTCAGTGTTGGGCAAGAAAAGAAAATACAAAGCCCATATGAGTTATACAATCATCGGAGTCCACTTTCTTTGAAGCATGATGTGTTTACATGCAGAGCAAAAGGAGATTACATTTAGTAAACCAATCTAAGAAACCTATTCAATATTTTGATGTCATCGTGGGGGTCATTAGAATAATCTTAATGGTTTCTTTTTAGAAGTTGGCTAGTCAATTTTTTCATCAAATCTTTTTGGATTTATGCGCATAAACGTCTCTTTTGTTAAAGATCCATAAATACCTCATCAGGTATGAGTATTGATTGTGATGTTTAAAAAATATTAGTCGTTTACAAAAGTTTGATGTGTACGTAAAGGGTGTAATCCGTGAGTAATGGAGCAACTAGAAGTAGCTAACAAAAAAGGAAGTGAGAGGGAGAAAAACTTGAAGAAAATGTTTATGATGTTGTCCACGTCTCTACTCCTTTTGGAGTAAGATTTTTTTTATATCCGCTTAATAATTAAACGGATATATGGACATCCGTTAAGTTCGGATGTTCGGCTAGATATACGCTTGCCGTCTTCTTTGTGTTGAAAACCCGTACTCCGAATTAATAAGACTTCCGACTTGGTAGTCTTTTGGGATTGATATAAAATAAATACTACTATGGTTAATATTGGTGATTTCTTATAAAGTTAACCTAATCGTTATGATTATTGGTATATAGATTTTTCAAAAATGCTGAAATTTTTAGATTTTTTTTTTGTTAAGGGTTAATGGTTATGGATTTGAATAATTTTAATAAAATTTACTATTACCGGTTTGATGATTTTAAATGTCTACTAACTTGCATTTCATCCGTTCCGTTCCATAATATAACATTAGAGAGAGAAGAAGAATTTTCGTAGATACTTCCTTGAAGTCGTAAAATGTTATTTTATGAGACCACGTACTAGCCTCTCCCCATATTGACCGGTCTATATAAAGCCGAGTAGAGATGTGAAAAAGCCAATCAATCTTCTTAAAAATAAAGCAGACTAAAAAATGGAAGCATCAAGAACAATGAGTTTTGGTCTTAAAACTCTTCTTCATGCTCACAATGCCCCTCTCTGCCTTAAGAACAACCTCTCTCTTTTTCCTCGGAGATCCATAAAACAAGATTTGGTCTATGTAAAAGCAACTAGTGGGAATCTTGAGAGTACTCGTCCCTTGACTCATCAATTTACTCCTCCTGTTTTAGGAGATCACATCTTCTCGGTTCCTGTCCATGACTATGTAAGTACAAAGACAATAAGAAGCACAAACCATACATTCTTGAGAATATATGTGTGTGTGTTTTTATGTGTAAATATATATGTTTTTTTCCTACTCTCGGAAGCCAGATCCTAATATTTTCTTACATCATATGTCTTTGTAGCAACTTGATGCAATTGAGCATGAGATTGAAACGGTTATGAAGCCGCATGTGAGAGACATGCTCTTGTCATCTCACCGTTGTGACAAAGAAAAGATTCGTCTAATCCACTTGCTTATTAGTTTGGCTGTCTCCCACTATTTTGAAGATGAAATAGAACATATTTTAAACCAAGCTTTTGGGAAGTTGGAAGGCATAATCGCCGAGGAACATGACCTTGAAACAATCTCTATTATGTTTGAAGTTTTCAGGCTCTATGGACACAAAATGTCTTGTGGTAAGAACTTAAAATGGGCTTATATTGGTTTTTCATTGTAAGGAAATGCTTAAAAAGGGTTGATATGTTGGTTTCATTGTAGATGTGTTTAAAAGATTCAAAGGGGAACATGATGGAAAGTTCAAGGAGAGTCTAGTTGGAGATGTTAGAGGAATGTTGCAGTTGTATCAAGCATCGTATCTCAAAGCAAAAGACGAGGACATAATGGAAGAAGCGCGGAGTTTCACTAGGGGTCACTTGGCAGTTTGTAATACTCATTCACATCTCTCAAAGCTTATACAAAGCGCGTTGTACATGCCACGATATCATTGCGTGGAAATAGTAGTTGCAAGAGAATATATCTCATTTTACGAACAAGAAGAAGATCACGATGAGAAGCTACTAAAATTCGCTAAACTCAATTTTAGCTATTGCCAACTACATTACATCAAAGAGCTCAAAGTTGTCACTAAGTAAAGTCATTGTCGATATTTCTCAATTTATATATTCACTCAATGTTGATCATTTCATATGTGAGTTTTGCTAATTAATAGATGGTGGAAGGAGGTAAATCTTACATCTAAACTTCCATTTTCCTTCCGGGATAGGATCATGGAGATGTATTTCTCCATGATTGGAGTCTACTATGAACCGCGATATTCCCTTGCTAGAATTAGAGGCACTAAACTTTGCATGATCATGAATGTTGCTGATGATGCATACGACGCCTATGCCACTCTTCCTGAAGTTATAAGCTTTACTGATACTTTTCAAAGGTTAAATATTTTTTCTCTTCTTGTTGGAAGAATGTTCACTTGAGTTCTCTATGGTCCTCTAGTCTTATAGGTTTAATGGCTAGGTGGGATATTGAAGCCATTGAACATCTACCAAACTATATACAAACTCTCTTCCGACATATATGGGAAACTATAAAAGACATTGACCGCGAAATGGGTTCCACTGGAAGATTTGTCGGTGTGCAAACGGTTATAGACGAGGTACGTACACAAAGCAAATGTTATTACTCCAAATAATTCAACCAATAAAAGAAAAGATTACGAGATCTTAACAATCATAAAATATCATACCAACGAAGTGTTGACCCAGTGGTAAAAGCCCCTCTATTAAAAGAGGAGGTCAGCTGTGTTGGGAGGGATTGGCTCGCCAAAGACGAGTAAAGATACTGGTCTGATCCCGTCTTAGAAGGACTAGAGGTCTACGGGCCCTGAACCTCTGGGTTATAAAAAAAAACTTTATATAATGAGACCGAAGGAGTGTAATGTTTGAGACCTTTGTTTGTTAGGAGTTTTACTATTAGTAGAATATGAACTTGTATGTGTGTTTACATTGAACAAACATATATAGATAAAGACCTTGACGAAGGAAGGGTGGTTAGAGATAGCGAAATGGGCACGCGCAGGGCACATACCAAGCTTTGATGAGTACATGAAAGTTGGAATGGTCACGGGCGCAATGGATGACATGGCACTATACAGCTTTGTTGGGATGGAAGATTGCGACGAGAAGATATTGTACGACTGGTTCACCTCTAGACCAAAGATCCTACAAGCTTTCAATATCGCGTTTCGTCACCTAAACGACATAGTTACATCCGAGGAAGAGATGGAAAGAGGAGAGATTGCGAACGGAATCACATGTTATATGAAGCAATATGGTGTTAGTAAAGAGGAAGCGGTAAGAGAATTGAAGAAAAGGGCTAAGGATCATCATGAGATTATGATGGATGAGTTCTTCAATGAATCTTCTACTTTGCCACGGCAGATTCTAGTGCGAGTCTTTAACATTGTACGTGTGCTCAAGTTGTTATACAAAGAAGGTGAAGGTGATGGATTTGGCCACCCTGATGAAAATCTCAAAGCTCTCTTTACCTCTTTATTTTTATAAAAATTTTGTATGTATAAACGTGTGATACTAATTCTCACCATGAAGTCATGTAACGTGATTGTTACTCGTGTTTCAAGGCCTGTTTTATTTATTTTTTCCCTTTCTTTTCAATCATAATGCTATATGTGTGTTTCAACTAGATGGTTACATTAGGGTGGCTATTTTACCCGAACCCGAATTGGAACTGAGTAAAATATTCGAATGGGTCTGAGGGTTCGGATGATTCGGGTATCGAGCATATACCTAACCGAACAAGTGTCTAAAAATACTTGATACTCGAACGGATATCCGAAAAACCCATAATATCCAAAATACCCGAAATTGAAAAGAACCCTATTAGATGTAAATATCCCACATCGGAAGTTGAGAGATTTGTGTACTAATATATAAATATGTGGCAATCCTCCACTCTTGAACTAGCTTTTGAGTGTTGCGTTAGACATATACTAATAAACCCGAAATCTTTTTAGATACATCTAGCGAAACCAGAACCAATCGGAACCGGAATCGAGAAAAAAATATTTGAATGAATCTGAACCTCCGGAACCGAATATCCAATATTCGAGTGGACCCGATCAAATATCCGAATGCCCATCCTAGACTCCTAGTTAAAATATTCGAAACCAGAAAACCGAACCGGAATGTATGGAACCTAACTGGATATTAAAAGTGTGTTCGATCAAGGATTTGAAAGGGTTTATACTTTATATAAACGTGACAAGAAATGTTGCTAAGGCCATTAAGAGAAATTACAAAATGGCTTTATTGGGCCAGCAAAGAGGATGTGGCTAAGGCCCATTAATAAAAATTTTGAGGCCCATTAAGAAATACTGAGGCCCATTTATCTATCTTAGAAGATCATCGGACAATGGAGAGAGACGGCTCTCTCTATCTCTCTATTTCCCGCCACTAAAGCAAACCTCTCTCTCCATTAATGGAGCCAGCCGAGTGAGAAACCCTAGAATCGAGACGACATCCCAATGGCGAAACCAAGCGATGCTTTCATCAAACAACGTTCTGGGTCGGGCACGATTCTTAGGATTAAGCTTGAGAATTTCATGTGCCATAGTAATATCCAGATTGAGTTTGGCGAATGGGTCAATTTCATCACCGGCCAAAACGGAAGTGAGTGCTTATTCTACTTCTTCTTCTTCCGTTTTCGAAAAAAATTTGATCTTTACCGTTCTAATTGATTGAATTTTACTTATGCATACCTTATTCGAAACTGGGTTTCTCCCAATTTTGAAAATTTGTTTCATTGTGTTAACAGTTCAGGTTTTAACTTGTTTTGTTCCTTGTTGGAAGCTGATGGGCATATGTTTCCTTTTGATTTTAGGATTTTGTATTATCCAGAAGGGTCTTAAGAATCTAATTAGGACTTTTGATTGAGAATTTTAGAAAGAGGTTGCTTCATTGGGTGTTAAAACTTTGATGATCGGAGTTTTTTTTTTCTGCGGATAGTTTGTGATATGGTTAAGCTTTTTCTCGCTTTATCATCTCTCGGGAAAGGTTGAAAGCTAAATTCTTGTGTCGGTAACCTTTTTTCAGGTGGTAAAAGTGCGATATTGACTGCGCTATGTGTTGCATTCGGATGTCGAGCAAAGGGGACTCAGCGCGCTTCCACTCTGAAGGATTTCATAAAAACTGGATGCAGGTTTTGTGCTCGCCGTTCTTTGGATTCTCTTTTGCTTCTTGTTGATTAATGATGAAAAAGACTGAAAATTTCCAATCTTGTTGGGATTTTATTTGCAGCTATGCCGTTGTTCATGTAGAAATGAAAAACCAAGGGGAGGATGCATTCAAGCCTGAAAAATATGGGGACGTTATAATTATCGAGCGCAGGATAACCGAGTCTACTAGTTCTACCGTTCTCAAGGATTGGCAAGGTTAATTCACTTTAGCTATATTGTCTTCATTCTTACTCTTGTCTCCACCGACTTTTTCTGTGTGTTATGTGTTTACAAAATTATTGAGTTAAAAGGTTTTGCTCCTTACTTATCTTATGATACCTATGTGCTGCAGGGAAAAAAGTTTGTAACCGTAAGGAGGAGCTACGGGAACTTGTTGAACACTTTAATGTGATATTTTGATCTCGTCTTTTATTCAATTTTAGAAGTATTAACCGTTATATATGATAATATACGCTACTTTAAAGTTATCGATTATATTAGCCATATTGGAATGATCATTGCTGAATCTGTATTATGTTTGTTTGGGTAGATTGATGTTGAAAATCCATGCGTGGTAATGAGTCAAGACAAGAGCAGGGAGTTCTTACATTCTGGAAACGACAAAGATAAATTCAAGGTATATCCTGCAAATTTGTACGTATCAAAGCCAACCATGTTAATTATTTGGCTGAAAGTTTCTGTTCTTTAGTTCTTTTTTAAGGCAACCCTTCTTCAGCAAGTCAACGATCTTCTCCAAAGTATCTACGAACACTTGACGTCTGCAACTGCGTTAGTTGAGGAAATGGAGGACACAATAAAACCGATAGAAAAGGAGATCGGTGAGTTGCGTGGGAAGATAAAGAATATGGAACAAGTTGAAGAAATAGCTCAAAAGTTGCAGCAGTTGAAAAAGAAGCTTGCTTGGTCATGGGTGTATGATGTGGATAGGCAGCTCCAGGAACAAACTGAGAAGATTGTGAAACTTAAGGAACGTATACCTACTTGCCAAGCTAAAATAGATTGGGAATTGGTAAGTAATACATACTTTCCATCATGCGAAGTCTGGATGACTACAGAAATCGAAATTTACAAATGCCGGGGTGCATTAGAAGTTTTAACTTTTCGCTAGTGTCCTACCTAGGTGTCATAAGATAACAATGAAGTATATTAGCTGCAGAGAGAGATAGTTTGATTAAGTGGAGTATGGAGCTACTTCCTCCCTAAAACATTCTCATAGGGACATGTGATTAACGCGTAACATCTTTCCATAAGTTTATGTGAGGTTTTGCCTCTAAAATGTTCGATTTTCATTTTAGAGCGAGAACTTGTAACCTTCCTTACTGTAGGGATATATTTACAAACAGGTGAATATATTGCGTAATTTATGTTCTCGTTCTCAAACTGTTTGATTTTAACTGATCGTTTCTGTAGGCTAAAGTGGAATCATTAAGGGATCGTTTGACCAAGAAGAAAGCTCAAGTTGCATGTCTAATGGATGAATCAACTGCGATGAAGAGAGAGATAGAGAGTCTTCGCCAGTCAGCCAAGACGGTTTGTAAAAGCTTAGTTTTTAAGGACGGGATTTTTTTCTACAGAATTGACAATTTATCTTCTCTTTACAAAATAACTATTGTTGCTTAGTGCCTGTTAAAGAGAGAAATCAAATGAAAATACTGCAATAATCAAATCTGTAGCGTGGTCTTAATATGCATCATTATTCTCAACTTGGACAGCATAAAACAATATTTCAACATGATTAGTTGGCAAACTTTCTTTTGGTATCACTATTTGCCATATCGTGTATGCGTGTCTTTGACATATCTCGTGTGTTCTTGATGAAATTCTTTTTGTAGGCTGCACGAGAAAAGATTACTCTAGAAGAAGAATTCAATCATAAGCGAAATTATGTTCACAAGATCAAGGATCGTGTTAGTAGGCTTGAACGGCAGGTTGGAGATCTCAACGAACAGACATTGAGAAACACTCAGGTCCTCTATATTGGTCATTGACATTATCTATGGAAAAAGACCTTTGTCATTCTTCTTTTTTGCTTACTGTCTAAAGTCTTGTCATGACGATCTGTTTTGAAGATATAGACTTATGTACAAATATATTTGTGTATATTTATCATAGATACATTATGATGCAGGCTGAACAATCTGAAATCGAAGAAAAACTGAAATATTTGGAGCAGGAGGTTGAGAAGGTTGAAAAATTACTTTCCAGGTTATACTATGAGATTAAGTTTTCCTTTTTCCTTTTCGGGTGCCTTTAGCCTTCTGTAGTCTTCTCTTTCGTCATCAATCATTTGTTAAATATTTGATACTGTAGATTGAAAGAGGAAGAGAATTGTTTGTTGGAGAAGGCATTAGCTGGAAGGAAAGAAATGGAACACATTGAGGATATGGTACAACGATGCTTAAATTTAAAAATTAAGTGTTATAGTTTTATCAATTTCATATGCAGTTCTTTTTACACCTTATTCATTTCTTTGGTCTTTTGGCTTTTAGGTTAGAGACCATCAAAAGAGGCAAAGAATCATAAACTCTAACATTAATGATCTGAAGAAACATCAAACAAATAAGGTATGTTTTACATGATTTAACGATGTTATTTGGTATTCAACTGGATATTGTCAAATCTCTTTTGGAATATCTAAAGGAAATACAAATACATGCACGCTCACTAGGTTACTGCATTTGGAGGAGACAGAGTCATTAATCTTCTGCAGGCTATTGAGAGACATCATCGTAGATTCAGAAAGCCACCGATTGGTCCTATTGGCTCCCATGTGGTGAGTTTCTATTTGTTTCTTTTTCAAATCTATGCACCATACAAATTTAGTTCCCATATTGTCTTATACTGACCGTGCATGGCTTCGAATGTGAGTACTTCGTCGGATAAAAATTCTCTTGTTATGGTGATGTTCTACAGACGTTGGTCAATGGGAATAAATGGGCTTCTACGGTTGAACAAGCTCTTGGAAACCTATTAAATGCCTTCATTGTGACTGATCATAAAGATTCACTCACTCTAAGAAGCTGTGCGATTGAAGCCAATTATAGAAACCTTAAGATTATCATCTATGATTTTTCGAGACCAAGGTTCAAAGTCAATACAATAAGCCTTTTTTTGTTTTCTTTTAACCTTCTGTATTGTCGATTGTGTAGCTTCTTGGCGCAAATATTTGCTTTCTCTTCATTTGTACAGGTTAAATATACCAAGGCACATGATTCCCCAGACAGAACACCCAACGATTCTCTCTGTCTTGCATTCTGATAATCCAACCGTTCTTAACGTCTTGGTGGATGTGGTAATCCTACATTCAAATTTCCTCTCCACTTACTAATTCTTCATTCTTACAGGCCCATGTGAATGGTACTCATATCTTGTTCTTGTTTTCTGAATGTTTCAGAGTAGTGTTGAGAGACAAGTGCTTGCAGAGAACTATGAGGTGGGAAAGGCAGTTGCTTTTGGAAAAAGGCTCGCAAATCTGAAGGATGTTTTCACTTTAGATGGATACCGAATGTAAGCAACTTGTTAGATTTGACATGTTTATCATCACTTGCAAAACTAATTTTGCAAGGCTGGGGATCTTTTTTTAAAATACAATGGTTAGACTATTGCATAACGGCACCATAAGATAAATATGAGAAGTGATCCAATATGTGCCTTTTATTGGACATTCTACATCATGGAAACCCCTTCAGATGATCTCGAAGGGCCAAAAAGTGAGATATCGGATAGCCGTGCATCTACCATTCCTTAGTCATGTAAATAAAATAAACTAGTACTTTTTAACCTTAAGAGGTGAAAGTTAAGCGTTAAGACCATCTAGGGATATAGGATTATCTTCCTCAATCAAAACACTAATGTGTCTGCTCTTACCTCAGGTTTTTTCGTGGATCAGTTCAGACAACCCTTCCTCATGTTGCTCGTAGGCCTTCGCGACTCTGTGCGTCATTTGATGATCAGATTAAGGATCTTGAATTAGAGGCCTCAAAAGAACAAAACGAGATAAATCAATGCATGAGACGTAAGAGGGACGCAGAGGAGAGTCTTGAGGAACTTGAATTGAAAGTGCGAACACTGAAGGTAATATAAAGTCATTGATCAATCCAGTAGTTATGTCGGCACTACAGTCTCCAGTCTTTATACATCTTAACTGAAATTATCGGCTTGGCTTCACAAAGCTATAGTTTTGTTTGTATTCATAATCGCTTTGCATATATCTCTTTGTTTGGTTTATACAGAAGCAACGCAACCAAGCAGAGAAAAGTTTGATGACAAAGGAACTTGAGATGCAGGATTTGAAGAATACAGTCGCTGCTGAGACCGACACATCATCTTCTTCAAGTGTTAATGAGCTTCAAATTGAAATCATGGTTAGTTTGTTGGTGAAACTATTTGATCGGCATTGTTTTTACCTTCATAGAATTCCTTAAAGTAGATGTTTTTTCTTTCCAATTACTGTATCAGAAAGGCCGAGAGGAGATAGAGGAGAAAGAAGCTTTGCTTGAGAAGCTCGAAAACTGCTTGAGAGAAGCTGAACTTAAGGAAAATAAACTTAAAGCTTCATTTGAGAATTTATGCGGTATGCTTGTGATATATCACTGTCTCTGAAGCACATGTATCTTTTTTTGGTTTGTGATCGAACGTGAATAAATCATCTTGATTGAGTGGCTGACTCTATTCCAAAACGTGCATGTAGAATCTGCCAAGGGTGAAATTGATGCCTTTGAGGAAGCAGAGAATGAGCTAAAGAAGTTCGAGAAAGACCTTCAGGCTGCCGAAGCGGTAACCACTTATGCCTTTACGTTAAGATTTTAATTTTTTTACCTTTTCCCATGCAGAAGGTAAGCGTGATTTTGTTTCAGGAGAAAATGCATTACTTGAACATTATGCAAAACAAGGTCCTCCCTGATATTAAGGATGCTGAGGCTATTTACGAGGAGCTTAAAAATAAGCGGAAGGTACAGAGATTATAACCAGTTATGACTTTGTAAACAAAGAAGAGTCTTTCAAAATGACCCACACACACCTTCTCTGAGGAGGAAATGGTCAGTCTGAAACCTAGGATGCCATGTTGTCAAAAGTCTATAGAACGGAGCTACTAGACGAATGTGTCTTGGCCATATATATTTCTATCTTCTTGTTTGTTATTGCTCAGGCCTCAATTTTTGGTTTTTATTTTTCCTCGTGGTAACGAATGACATGTGCTGAGATTTCAGGAAAGCGACCAGAAGGCCTCTGAAATTTGTCCCGAGAGTGAGATAGAATCATTGGGTCCCTGGGATGGAAGTACTCCTGAGCAACTCAGTGCTCAGATTAACAGACTGAGCCAGAGACTTAATAGAGAGAATCAGCAGTGTGTATTCTATTCTAGCATTTCCTTTCAGTACTCTTTCATTTGGAAACGATTGTCGAAAGTGAAACACATGCTTCAATCTTGTTGGTGCAGGTTTTCTGAATCAATCGATGACCTTAGGATGATGTCTGAGAAACTAGAACGAAAGATCGCAAAGAAGCGCACACTCTATCAAAATTATCGAGAAAGGCTTAAGGTTGAGACTTGCAGATCTGTTTTATGTTAAAGCTGTATGTCTTGTTATAGCTGCATCATTTGATGTATTCATTACTGTTTGCTCAGGCCTGCAAAAATGCTCTAGATACGCGGTGGGGCAAGTTTCAACGAAATGCGTCTCTTCTTCGACGCCAGTTAACATGGCAGTAAGAGTTATTCTTCCAATTAACAAAACCTATCTTGAGAATCAGTATGATTTTTTGTTCCCACATGGAGTTTTCTTTGATGTTCATCTGCCAAGCAGATTCAACTCGCACTTGGGAAAGAAGGGTATCAGCGGACACATCAAACTCAGTTATGAAAATAAAACTTTGTCTATAGAGGTAATTGACGTCGATGTGCTTATTATATCTGCAATTAGTATGTCGTTACTACTGTCATCTGAGCGACGGATTCTGTTTTGACAGGTTAAGATGCCTCAAGATGCAACAAGCAGTGGCGTTCGAGATACCAAAGGCCTTTCAGGTGCTGCTTCCCTTCCTCGCTTTTTAAATCTCTTGCTATCTAAAAGCATTTCCTATGTGAGCTTGTGGTAAAATTCAACCCTCTTGTCATAATTTCAGGCGGAGAACGTTCTTTCTCGACTCTATGCTTTGCACTAGCTCTTCACGAGATGACTGAAGCCCCATTTCGAGCTATGGATGAGTTTGACGTGTTTATGGTAAGTCTTTTGGAGAATCATCTACTTACAAACATTTGCTGAAACAAACATTCTTTTAACTTTTAGATTCTGGAATATCCCAGGATGCTGTCAGCCGAAAAATCAGCTTGGACGCGTTGGTGGATTTTGCAATTGGACAAGGATCACAATGGATATTCATCACTCCTCATGATATCAGGTAAAGAGATCAAAGAACAATGTTTGTGAAGTAGATTTTTTAATTTGAAACTCACACTCTTTCCCCTCTTTGTGTTGTGTTTGCCAGTATGGTGAAGTCGCACGAGAGGATAAAGAAGCAGCAAATGGCTGCTCCTCGTTCCTGAATTCGAAAAAACCTCCTCTCCTTTTATGTAATTCTAACTCCTAAAAAGGTACACATCCTTTGGCTTGCATCACTCACTTAAGCATGTGACGTTTCATGTCTGCATTTTCGCTAGTTCTTACTTGCGTGTAACCACTTTTTCTTTCTCAGTCTCATCGATGCATCACCTTCGGCTTTGAGCCCATGCAACAGCACTCATTTCCGCGGTGATACTACTGAGTTTCTTCACTTCAGTTTTATGCCTTCTCCACAGTAGATGGGAAGTTTGAGAAGAGCTTTGTGTCCATGGCCTTGGTGTGTTATTATTGATTGCTTTTACAAGTGCTGATCCAAATCCTTTTTTCATTTCTTTAATGACAATTTCTTTTTAGGATAATATTTTTTTTAACAAACATTATTATTTACTAACTCTTTTTTTTTTGTTCCTCTGATGTTTTATTTAAATTATATAGATCATATACAAAGTTTAAAGCCGGCAAAAGCTATAGCCTTTCCGGAGCCAAAAGCCGACGAGGTTTACAAAACCTCCCGGAGCCAAAACATACGATGAAACATACCCCTAACACTTAAGACACCAATTAAAAGGAGACTATAAGGAAAACAAAGAACTAATCTGATCAAAAGTGCAAAGAACTTAAATACGAGTGAAGCGAACCGAGAACTGAAGTAGAATGGAGAGCGATGCGAACCCGGCCGAACTTATTCGAGTTGAAACATAAGGCTCATTATATTGATCCCCGATGGACCCACGAGCACTCCGCGACCAATAACTTTTTTCAATCAGAAGAAGCCACAAGTACACGAATAAATTCCAACTCGAGCAGGCGAAGAGGAAGAAGCTTTGACTTTCGACTACTCTGTGGCCAGATGCAGAGAGTCGAGGCTCCAGTCCCTTATATTGACAACCGGAAGAGAAACCGTAGTAAGATCAAGTAAGGGCCAGCACACACTTCACGAACCGGAAGCTACACCCACACAAATCCTGCAAGGAACTAACCAAAGACAAGCACAAATCTAACGGCTTTAACCCCAACCCGCTGGTTGAAACCGAAGATCTGAAGGGTGGAGAACCAGATCGATCCAGATCCGTAAAAAGGACCAACGATTGACTATCTCGAGCCCAAAGCTCATCACACAACACCAACAAATCGCCTAAGCATCCTAAAGCCTCCGACACACAG
Organism: Anastatica hierochuntica; assembly: GCA_900406275.1. Lineage (NCBI taxonomy): Eukaryota > Viridiplantae > Streptophyta > Magnoliopsida > Brassicales > Brassicaceae > Anastatica > Anastatica hierochuntica. The sequence goes on from OVAN01000357.1 coordinate 57,100, forward strand.
GAAAAACTAAGAAAGCAGAAAGATCCGACCTCACACCAGGATGAGAAGGAGTAACAAAGAGAAGAGAGGAGACGCGAAGAGAAGAAACCCGACTTCCATGGAAGCACCACCGCCTCACAAAACAACTCCAAAAGTTACCCGATCCAAAACTGAGTGGCTCGATCTTTCGCAAAAGCCGACCTCCTTCTTCTAACCTCACAGCCACTCCCTCGTTTCGACTCCACACTACAATCACCGTGTGATTCCAGCCAAAGTTGCGCCGGAAGGACCGAATCGCCGCAGGATCCAAGTCGAGCAACAACACTTGTTGCAGAGCCAAAAACATATCGGGGTTTCACAACAAGGCAAAAGAAGGAGGAAAACAAAAGGAATACAAAGCCGAGGGGAAAAAACGGCGCCGGATTTTGCTCCGGCCGCCGTGAAACACCAAGAAAACCCTAGTTTTTCGACAAAGAGTAAAGTTAGAGAGAGAAAACCCTTTTCCACGAGATTTATTTACTAACTCTTTATCATCTTAAGTTTTTGTCTATGTTACAACATCTTATATGGTCTAATTTGTGTAAATTATTAATCACATTTTGGTCTGCATTTCTATTTTCCACCATAAGCTAGCAAACAAAAAGATAAGTTAGAACTTAGAAACATAACCATATAATATAATGTTATTACTTATTAACATCACAAAATAGAGATCTATAATATTCAACCATATATAGTAAAGAACTCTTTTGTACACTGCATTTTATTCTTGGTTTATACATATAGAGAATCCACTAAAACATTCTGAATTAGTAGTATACATACTTAGAAAATATGGAAACAAGAACCGGTTACAAAGACATCATAGATCTCGATTTTTGATCAGGCAATCCGATGAACAAATCAGTTTCAACATCTGATATCTTCATGTTTCCACAATCACAAGAAGAGGAAGCTCCACTTTTCTCACTCTCCAAGCTCCTTGACTGCATCCACAAAGGCTTTTCTTCAAACTGAAACCATATCAATAAAACTTTTCTAAGTTCATTTTATCAAAGAAAAAACTTCTCTAAGTTCCATGAATGACAATAAAACTCAATCGCTAGCATATCTTTACATAAGAGATATGTAAAGATTGTGTGTGTGCGCGCGCGTGTACCATTTCGTGCAGCCTAGTTCTCTCGTTAAATAGCTCCTTTTCTCCTCCAATCTAATGACAAAACAAAACAAAAATTACTAAGACAATTATAAATTATATCCCTTTAAAAGCCAATAAAACTAATTAGTAATATTACATTACCTCTGCTTTTAGTTTCTCTACCTTATATTCATTTAACTTAGCCTGCTAAAATCATATAATCGGGAGTTAATGAGCAAATATATATATACATACACAAAAATAAAAAGAAACATTTGTATGCGTGCATGGACTAGTTCCATAGCTAATCATTTAGATTCAAAAGCATATAACAGTTTGTAATTATAAGACCATAATTGTTAGCAACGTATACATACAAGAGTTTATTGAGAAAAATAGTTCTATATATAGTAATGAGTGATGTTATATACCTTTCTTGATCTAACAATAGTAAGGCTTTTCTCGATTTGAATAGTTAGCTCTTTGAGCTCCTCCATTGAACATGAATCCAAGTCTTGCCCCATCAGCTTCCTAAAATGTTATCTCCTTAGTATATTTACAATACTATAGAGAAAAACATATGCATAGATATAAAAAAGATCAGAAAATAACCGGCAATGAAGTTGAAGAAGCTCAATGTTATTCACCATTAAGGCGATTTCGTTCTTGAGATCCTGCACATATTTCTCCTTTTGGAGTCTCTCTGAAAGGAAAGTCTCCCTCCTGCATACCTCACATTGTTCCATTATCTTCTTCATGCTGATTACATTTTCAAAAACCTCATCATGATTAGTATCATAATAATTATTTATTAGCATATGAGATAGTATGTAACTTGGAAGCATGATCTTTTAGGTACTACTAGTACATATGGTCATACTTAAGACACTCACCCTTTAACTACCACCAATTTGCTTTAGATGGTCAAATCCATCTCGAACTTATAATATATAAAGAAACACATTTGTATACAACACAAGTTTTGGTTACTCATAAAATCTCACTCTAACATAGTTATTGCAATTTTGGTAACAAACTAGTGGGATTAAACCAAGTGGCTATAATGTATATGGTTTCACATAACTATGATCAATGTTGGGGTTTCATAATCATTATATGTTGCATCTATATGCATCATGACAATTTGAGATTTTTTGATTATTTTGTATTTGATGTAAGAAATTCACTTAACTAGTAAAAGATAAACACATTTAAGAATAATGAAACCTATCTAGGGCTTAAGTTTAAGATCCTGACAAAAAGCCACAAGATATTGTCTCATACATCATATAGTTTCATGTACTTTTAAAAACTACTCGACATGTACTTTAAGGTATGGCTTGAACTCTCAGTTTTATATAACTATAAAGATGTCAAGTGGTTTGAGCATGAGTTTCAAGGCATACTAGGTTCAAAGTTCAAGAACACTTTTTTTTGGAAAACCCTAAATCATTTGCTCGTGCTTGAAGAAAGAACTTAAATTAACAAAAAAAAATTTGGTCAATTCATCAAAAATTAAAGACCTTTAGATGCATATTTCGGGGAAAAAACAAACATTAATTAGCAAAGTAAGCAAGAAGAAAAGATTCCTACAAGCAAGAAGAAACATTAGTAGATTTTAGATGATTGTACATATATTGCTAATTGGAATAAGTGTTTTCATAGATGATAGATTGCTTACTCGGAGCTAGCGAAATCATATAACTTTCCTTGAGGAGAAAAGACAATGGCGGCGACTTGAGCATCACATAGAACAGAAAGCTCATGAGCTTTTTTCAAGAGACCTTTCTTACGTTTAGAGAAAGTGACTTGTCTGCTTGTTACATTCTCGATTCTTTTGATCTCAATCTTTCCTCTCACCATCTTCCTCCTGCCAAGATTAATAATAAATCTATATCAAACCCTAGTTCTTGATAGAAAGAAAGAATTAGTTTCTCTTAGAAAGAAAATGAACTCACTTTGAATCCAAATCCAAACAAGAAATGGTTTCTTGATATCAAGAGAGGAAGATCCAAAGAAAATATCAGCTTTAACACACACAAGTCAAAGGTAATAACTTCATTGAAAAAAGTAAAGAAAACTCACAAGACCTCTTTTTCTAAATCTATCAAGATTCGTTTCAAGAACCTCCAAAAGAACAGAGACCAAAACAAATCCTGACCAAGAAAATCTGAATAATCTTTACAAGGAAAAAAAGAAGGAGATGATGTAAATTAAAGAACAGAACAATAAGATTTAGTATCTTTTTGGTCGACCTCTTCTTATGCAGGAGAGACACAAACCCTAATTAGTTTAATTAGTCTTTGCTTTTGCTCTCTCCTCTTTAGTCTTCCAAATAAAATTTTGTCTTTTTTTTTCTTGCGGATACTAGCTATTTATTTTTTTAAAAATAATATATAGAGAAAATCATTTCTAGTCTATAATGTTTAACCTTTTTTTGTTTATATAGTTAGCTATAAATGAATTAAAATAATCGTGAAAATAGTATTTACAAACTTGAGTATATGATTAATAATCTTCATTTTGTAATAGAATGGGTGTTAGATATTTTTATAGAATACTAGATTATTTGTGAAAACGATACATGTTTGTATACTCATAAATTAGAAGAAATTGTGGCTAATATATTTAAAGTTATGATAAACCTGAAAATGATATCACATTTGAAAATATTTTCACATTAAAATTTTAATTTTCGCGTTTATTAATCCTTCACAAATTTTATATTCAAATCGAGGAAAACTTTTTATTATTTGTAGTGGGATAAGTTAAATTGAATATGAGTTCGAGATTTTAAAAAGTAAAAAAAAGTTTAGACCAATGTGGTCATTGGTAAAAGCGGGCTCCTTTCTAGTGACAGGTTGCGAGTTCGAACGTTAGAGTTCTCACATGCGTCCTCCAGCACCCGGAACCGACGGTACATGAGATTGTTCATGGTACTGTGTGTCCAAAAAGGATCTACCACGGTGGGGTCAGGACACCCAAGTTATAAAAAAGAAGTAAAAAATAAAATTATATAATCATAGTTTTTTTTCCACCAAATTGTATAATCATAGTTAAATCCTCATATTTCACCATTATAATAATCTGTATATATGGGCTGGTCCAAACTAATCATGGACTTAGTTCTCTCATTATGGGCTAATAATATCATAATTATATCAACTAATAAAAATAAATAAAATAAAATAAAACAGAGTCTCTGTCCTTTTTACTGTTTTGTCCAAAACACAAAAGGGGTCAAGAAAATCTAGAAACAGAGAGAGATCATTCAGATGTCGGAAACACCCACATAGTATTTTTTATCGATCGAGAGAGATCGAGAGTTTGAAGAAGATGAAGAAGGATACAGAGGAATCTTCTGGTTCTTCAAAAACAACAAACAATCCTAATGGAGGAATCGAAGACGAACACGAACCTAAAGAAGAAATCAACATCCGACCTTTCTCCTCTGTTCCTTCTTCTCCTCGTAACGCTTCTTCTAAATACGATTTCGTCAAGGTTCGATTTTTCTTCTTCTTAGTCGAATTTTTCTTCATCATTGATCTTTTCAACTTGTGGGTTTTTTTGATCTACGACAAAAATCTTTTAGGTGAAAGTTTGGCTTGGAGATGCACATCACTACTATGTTCTGTCTCGCTTCTTAGTCTCCAGAATGTTAACTGTTACTAAGGTTTTGTTCTTTAATTTGATATCTTTTTCGTTGGAAATGAGAGTACTAAATAGCCAAATTTTGATTCAGATCCCAAATCATGTGGCAGTGAAGATTGCTCTTGAACTCAAGAAGCTTCTCATTGACAATAGTCTTCTTGATGTGTATGCAACTCTTTGTCTTCTTCTTCTTCTTCTTATCAATGAAGTATTACATAATCTCTTATGTTCTTTGTATATAAGTTTCTCTCTGTTTGTTTTTCTTTGTAGTTCTCAGTCTGATTTGGAAACTACTTTGTTTAAGGTGAATACTTCAGATCATTTGATGGAAACATATCTTATACAATGTCTTTGTGAAGTGTTTTAAGTATTTCTGATTACGATTTCAATTTTGGTAGCTTATGGAGCGACGCGGTTATGGGGAAGAGTACATTAATCGTTACAATATGATGACAAAGTAAAACGCTATACGAATGTTTTTGTCTTTGATTTGAAAAATCTTTCTTCGGTTTCGGTGTTTTAAGTTTTTATGATTTGTTTGGTTTTAGATTTCATCATCAAAGAGTACCTCTTGTCATACTTGTTTGTGGAACAGCTTGTGTTGGGAAGTCCACAATAGCTACACAACTTGCTCAAAGACTCAATTTACCAAATGTTCTTCAGGTTAACTACTAAATAACCGTTCACTGTATGTTCGTTTCTCGCTTGATTTGTTTTTAAACGTGTCGTATGCTCTTTTGTGACATAGACGGACATGGTATATGAGCTTCTTCGAACAGCAACTGAGTACGTTTATGCTTCTATCTAACTCTTTACATTCTTATCGTCTACCTAGTCTAAGACTTTGTTGGCATAGATGATTATAGACTATCGCACAAACACGTTTCTTTTCTGTTTTAATTCAGTGCTCCGCTGACATCAACTCCTGTATGGACTCGAGAATTCGCCTCATCAGAGGAGTTGATAACTGAATTCTGTAGAGAATGCAGAATTGTTCGAAAAGGTAACTCATTTGCTTTTGTTTTCACTTTATGTTTTTGAAAACCTTCAACGGTTTATGGTTTGTGTAGGACTTGCCGGTGATTTGAAGAAAGCAATGAAAGATGGGAAACCGATTATAATTGAGGTAAAGTTGTTCGTGGAAAGCTCCATACATACGGTTTTTGCTTCGGCTGTTACACTTGTTTCCTAATGTTGGCTGAGTAATCAATCACAGGGAAGACATTTGGATCCAAGCATATACTTAATGAATGATGAGAACAAAGCTCCATCAAATGACCGCGAGAAGAGCAGCACACAAACAAACTCTCCAGGAGATCTAACCTCGGACCAAACTCTCAACGCTGATTCTTCAAACACTAAAGAAACCGACGATAGTACTACAAAACCCCCTTCTCAAACTGCAGCCGTGGAATCTGTGGAGGCTGCAGAACTATCAGAAAAAGTTGCAGAGTGTACAATCGACGGTATTCTTCTTCAAAATATAAATATTCGGTTATCATTTTCTTATGCGATTGTAAAGTTCTTAATTTGTGTCTCCAGCTGAAAGTTCAAGGGACAATGGAAAGAAAAGCAGTTCTGCAGATGGAAGTGGAAAGACGAAATCTGGCCCCGAACCAATAATCGTATCTATTGTCTTAAAGATGTCTAAATTCGATCATGAGGTGAATAAATCGTTGTTTCTTTCGAGCTACATTAACTCTAAGTTCTTGATATCTAAATCTCATTTTGTATCAGGCTTTGTTAGAGGAGTGGATTTCTTCTCGTACATCGGGAAACAAATATACATCTAAGGTATATAAACAAACAACCTCACACTCTTAAAAGAAGATTTCACTAAGCTAATCTTGAAAGTTTTTACTTACTTGTCTGCAGGAGAAAGATAGACTAATTACAAACCTAAAGACCATAGAAGACTATCTCTGTTCCTTTGATTCACAGGTTTGCGTATGTGTCCTTCATTTCATTTTTTCGGGGTTTGATGATTCTAACATTTCGTATGTCGTAAAATCAGGGAGTAACGGTTGTAAATATATCGGCCACCACGTTCCCGCAGACACTAGATTGGCTTCACAACTATCTACTTCAGGTAAAGAAAACAGAAAACTTCCGAAAATGATGTTAAATAGTCGGAATTCTTAATAGAAACCGCGGTTGATGTGTTGCAGCGTATTGAAGAAGGGATAAGATCATCTGAGAATGAGACTCCAAAGAAGTCATAAGGAGGGCTAAAGTCTATCTTCTACAAGACAAAAAGCTTTCTTTATTGTAATCTTATACAATGCCTAAGCTTTCTTTACTGTAATCTTATACTATGCCTCACTTAAAAAAGCTATAATAGTTTAAACAAGTTAGATATTTAGTGGGGAAAAAAAGTCAAGTGTTGTAACACTTTCATGTGATGAAGAAAACACAATAGGATAAAATAAGGCCGGACAAATTAACCGGAACCGAAAGGAATCACCACTGAATCGAATCGAAATATTTAGGATAAACGAAAGTATTTGTCTCGGTTTTGGAATAAAATACAAAAAGTGGAGATGCGGGGTATCGATCCCCGTACCTCTCGCATGCTAAGCG
>OVAN01000358.1:0-64411 GCA_900406275.1 Anastatica hierochuntica
GAATACCCGATGCCCAACATTTCTTTGATTGATTTACAACCCCATCGTTGCTGCCTGCGTTTCTTCGTTTTCTTAATTTCGATATTTGCATCATCTCAAAAGACATATTTTTAGCTTTAGCCTGCATTTTGATTCTACATTCTTCGTGCTACCTTTGGTCTCTATGGATTCGATCCCGAACCACTACAACGTACTTCTGTGCGCTTGCGGTGTTTTTTCGGGCGAAAACCTAAGCTATTAGGAACCGTAGACTAATGTTTTTGAATTTGAAGAGAAGTCTGATTCAATATATTCCAAGCCCCAAGAAAAGAAAATTAAGTTCATTAATTGTTGAGGGGTTTAGATCCGGATATCAAGTGATATGGTGTTTTGGTCAGCTGATCCACCTAGGCTTTTCTGAATGGTAAAAATGCAGTCAAGCACCTATGGACATAGTGCTTAATCACTTGGTTAGTTCAAAGCTAAGCTCATTTCCGGACTGTTTAGAGTCAACAAAAACATTTTTTCATTGAATTGTTTTTTTGAAAATGACTCAAAAATCAAGAAAAAGAATCATTAGTAACAATAAGAATCCCCCTGGTCTTAACTTACATCGTCCCAGTGTAAAATCAAGTGAGGAAGGTACCGAATACTAATGTAAAAGAGAGGGAATAGAAGTTACTAGGCTGCTGGTCGAAGATATGGAGAGTTGGACGGCCATTTATGATGTTTCGGTAAATCGAAATGAAGAATAATGGTCCATTTTTGTAATCCGGGAAGATTTCTCTGACCAAACTGAAAACTTACCATAAAATAGTAAATTTGGTTAATAAAATGAAGTAGAAAGGTTGGGATTCATACCAATATTATTGTGGCCGAGTTTGGTCTCATCGGACTGCTCGGTTTGGCTCATCTTGATGAGAAATTGAGTTGGTACGATTCTGACCATTCCAAGACTGGTTTTTCTTGAGAAACACCTTCCTCATATGTTACTAAGTAGTAAATTGTCAATTTGACATATTGGTTCGCTTGGCGGAGCTTGGTTTGGTCTTAGCTGAGTTTTTCTCCGGTTTCTGGCCAATCTGGCGCTCCAAAATGAAGTATAAGCGCTTCTAAATCTACTTGAGCTATTCTTCATAAATTTCCCACTTTATCTAGGCATTTTCAACAATAGGACTTGGTTCAACTCTTGAATGAGAGTTTAAGAGAAGTCAAATTCATCGGTTTTGTGTCCCGTTGAGAAAAAAGTCGATGAAGATCTCTGCCAGCCTCTTTATCACATTTTTCTGAAGTACTTGATGATGTTTAGCTAGTGTGAAAGTTGGTTTGACTTATATTTCTCTTGAGGTGCTCCGGTTGTGGTCTTTGTTTCTTTGTCACATTTATGAGTCTTTGAATGTTGATGAAGAATGGCTCTGCCTTGACTGGATCATTCATAGCTTCAAAATAGTTTTCATTCTGAACACAATACTTCTTGCCATGATTTGAAACTGAACTTTTTTGTTGGAATTTCTTTATAAAGTCCAAATTCTTGCAATTTTTGCTCCATAGGCTTGCCTTTGTGTTTATAGATATTTGAGGGGGGTTTTAAAGCTTTGAAATGTCCCTTAGATCCTCTGTGAGGTTCTGGAAAAAAACTTGGTTTATTCCATGCTTGGCGGAAATGAAATGGCTAAGATACAAGAAATTGCTCGGTATAGGCTCCTTGTAGCTTCAAGTGTGTATCCTTGTGTTCTTGAGGTTCCAATCCTGAAACTCACCATAAAATGGTACATATATGTTGAATTGACTTGGTTACCTTGAATGATTCGAGCTTATGCATAATCCGTCCAAGAAAATGTGAAAATTGAACGTTTGGCATTGATTTTCTCGGCCATAAGCTTGTCCGAATGGGAAACGGGTTGGTCGGGATGTGGAAATGGATGGTCGAGATAGGTTAAGGCTTGAGAAAGCTTTGGACCAGGTGGCATATGGCTGGAGACTGGAGTGTGACACATTATGGCACATGGCTGGTATGGGAGGAGAAGTGTCGTGGCCATTTGAGGCATAAATGCCTTGAAAATGGTCGGGGGTCTAAAATGGCTCGGCGGGCGGTCTTGGGGACTCCGTGGCCTGTGCTGGAGTGTCTTCTAGGACCGGGTGGCAGACATCTTGCGACTGGGTGGTGGCTCTTTTTTGGCGAAACCAAATATTTTGGCTAAACGTCTAGAACGTGTCCAGATTGAGTTTTCTTCATTTTTCTTTCTTTCCAAAGCAAGTTACTACAAAAATCAAAGTACTTAAACTTTAAAAACATTTGTTAAAACTTACAAGACCAAATTAAACAACTTATTCCTAAGATCAACGTCTAAAAATCAAAATCAAATGAATTTAAAAAAGTAAAACATATGGGCTACCTCCCATAAATCGCTTATTTATAGTCAATTAGCTCGACTCCTGGACATTTAAATGGGAGGTGGATTGCTTAAGGGAATTGTTTCCCTTTTGGTGTAGAAAATGTCTGCAAGATATTGGTTGAGCCATTGTCCATTGACCGTGAAATCTCCTCGATCTCGATTCCATAATACAACAACACCATATGGTTTCACTTCTTTGATCTTGAATTGTCCATACCATATTGATCTCAGCTTCCCTGAAGAGAGCTTTAGGCGTGAATTGAAGAGTATAACCTGGTCATTTGGTGAAAATACTTGAGGAATAATCTTCTTATCATGATACGCCTTAGCTTTTTCCTTGTAAATCCAAGAATTTTCATAAGCATTGTGGCAAATTTCCTCAAGCTCATTTAGTTGAATCAATCTTCTATCAAAAGCAGGTTTGATGTTGTAGTTCAGCTTCTTTACTGTCCATTTAGCCTTATGCTCGATCTATACTAAAAGATGGCATGACTTTCCATAGAAAATATGAAAAGGAGTAGTCCCAATAGGTGTCTTGTATGTTGTCCCATAAGCCTAAAGAGTGTCATCAATCCTTGCTGACCAATCTTTTCTTGTCTTCCCCACAATCTTCTCTAGGATCCTTTTGATTTCTCGGTTAGAGACCTCAACTTGTCCACTTTTTTGTGGGTGATATGGTGTAGCAACCTTGTGTTTAACTCCATTTTTCTTTAAGTAATTCCCAAACACTTTGTTGATGAAGTGAGATCTTCCATCGCTTATCACAACATGTGGAACACTGAGTCTTGGGAAAATGATTGATTTGAACATCTTCATGACTACTTTTGCATCGTTTTTGGGGCTAGATATAGCTTCCACCCACTTAGAAACGTAATCAACAACAACAAGAATGTATTTGTTACCAAAGGAAGAAGGAAACATACCCATAAATTTGATTCCCCAAACATCGAAAACTTCGATTTCTTGGACGAAGTTTTGTAGCATCTCATTTCGTTTGCTGAGTTTCCCTTGTCTTTGGCACGAATCAAACTTGGATATAAAGTCTTGAGAATCCTTAAACATGGTAGACCACCAAAAACCATCTTGTAATACATTGTAGACTATTTTGAAAGTTGCAAAGTGTCCTCCATAATCTGAACCATGACAAGCGTAAAGAATGCTTGATAGATCTTTTTCCAAGATGCATCTTCTAAACATTTCATCAGAGCACTTCTTGTATAGGTATGTCTTATTCCAAAAGTAGCATCTAACATCTCTCAAGAACTTCTTCTTCTTGTAACCGAAGAATTGAGAAGGTTCAATGTCAACTCCTAGAGAGTTAGCAATGTGTACATACCATGAACGAGTGGATGGTGCTGATTTTGAAGCTCCCTTGGAATTTGCATCAAGATGAAATACATATTTTACAACATCGATGCACACTTTAGGAGTAAAGATCAAATCCTTTGTGGAGATCGCAGGGTAGAACACTCTCTTCTTAATTCTAGAGAAAGAGACTCGTCGGTTAGGATAATCCATAACTGCTTCCACTGTTAAAAGGAAAGGACTCCCAAGAACCAATGACATCGTAGAGTCTTAACTTGTCTCAAGAATTTGGAAACCAATAGGAACCAAGCAACCGCCTACTTGCATTGTTACATCCTTCACGAATCCATTTGAGGATCTCACATCATCTCCAAACTGGAGAGACATGGGAGAAGGCTTGATGTCGCTAATCCCCAATTGGTTTGCAATGGATTTAGGCATGACATTTACAGTAGCTCCGAAGTCACAAAGAGGTTCTTGAAAATCCACAACATCGAATTCACATGAGAAGACAAACTTCATTGGGTCTTCTATCTTATGACGCCTCATTTGATGTGGTGTTTTGTGTGTTAGCTCGTCATTCTCCAAGCTTGGTAATGGATAAACAACAATAAGTGGATTATCATCAATGAATTTGTGCATCATATCAATTGTGTCTTCTTCCTTGTACCGAATCTCAATCACCTTGCAAGATTCCGGGTTTCTCTCGGGTTTCCCAAGAAGAAAGCCACATTGTGTCTTCACACCTTCTGCACTATGAGCAACTTGAACATCGATCATTTTTACATGATTAGAAACGTCCATAAGCTTCCCATATAGCCCGTCTATCTTTCCATTGAGATGATTGTACATGTTGTTCATATTTCTGGCGTTTTCCTTTAGAGCTTCTAGGACTTGTTGAAACAAAATCTCAACCTTGTTCTCTAGGGAGGAGAAAGCCACTTCTTTGGCATGAGAAATAGATTCTAATTTAATCTCAAAGTCATTGAACTGCTGCTGCGTTTGAAGATCTTCATATTCAAAGTTTTCTAGGTTTCGGTTTTGATGGAAATTCTCTAGACCGCTTATGTAGTGAACTTCCCTTTGCTGTTCGTGAAAACCATTGCTTTTATGATATTGAATAACACTTCCAGTGCCTCTCTCACGTCCTCATGGTGATTCATACCCATTTTTTGCTCCTTAGAAGTTGAGCAACGATAGATTTCAGCTCAGAGATCTCTGTGGAATCAGAGTTTGGCTTATGGCCTCCACAGTTTTCTCTTGAGTTGGATATGAACTTTTATTGCTCTCAGCTAGGTTTTCAATAAGGATCTTAGCTTGAGAAGCAATGTTATTCATGAAGTTCCCTTAGCTTGCTATGTCGAGTGTCATCCTGAATTTTTCAACAATTCCTTCATAGAAGAAGTTTAATAAATTTAGCTCCTCGATACCATGAAGAGGGCAGTCTCTTTGGTACTCCTTGAAACGTTCTACTTCCTTGAAGAATGATTCATTCAACACTTGTTGGAAATCCAAAATCCTCTTACTCATCAGCTCCACTGTCTTCTTCTGGTAGAAGTGTTTCAAGAAGGCTCTCATGCATTGATCCCATGTAGTGATTGATCCAGGAGCAAGAGATTTCAATGACTTCTTGGCGTTCTCAGCTAGAGAAAATGAGAACAACTTGAATTCCAAATAGTTGTCAAAAACTCTATTGGATCTTCTTATGCTGCAGATTTCTTCGATTCTTTCGATATGATCCATGGGGTCTTCTTCAGCTAAGCCACGAAATTGATGTTTATCAGCCCATGATACGAATTCATGGCCGATATTAAACACTCCCAGAGGTTTTGTGGGGAAGATTGGATTCCGGTTGATGTAAAAAGTACTCGGTGAATCGAATTCTCCAATTGTTTGATGTTGAAGCTCCATTTCGATCTCCTTAGAAAATCAAGGGAAAATAAATTATGTAGTCCTTATTTTCCTTAATATCTCACAAAAAGTTAATAGAACCAACAAAGAGTAAACAAAATTAAAAATAAAATAAAGAAATGTAAAACGAAAAAAACTAAATCCTATTCAGAAACTCGTAGGTAATTGAATTGGTCCCCGAAAACGGCACCAAAAGCTTGATGTGCTCAAAGTTTTACCCCGAGAAATAGCACAATGCTGCAAGTGCACAGCGGTTGTGGTAGTACTTAGGGATCGAATCCACAAGGACCAAGAACCACAGTATGAGTTTATGAGAATATAATTAAGCTAAAGTGAAACTAATGAGATTTTGTTTTTTAGATATGATGCATGAAATTAACAGTAAATCAAAAAAATTAGCAATTAAACAATGTCAAATTATCAATAGGAGAAATCATTGGGCATTGGGGAAATCTCAGGTTATCAAGGATCGAATAAAACAGATAAATAGATCGACATATTCAATAGGTTTGTCCTAGAACTTGAATCATGCACGGATAATCAATCTACTTTTGTAATACCAATTATTGAAGTATAAAAAATCTAAATCGTTAAACTCTCGTTGGTAATCAAGTAAATAAATAACCATAAATTTCATATTCGATAGTTCACAAAAACTCGGTAAAATAACTCCTGTGAAGACTGAAGTTTTTCCTCATCCAGATTAAGCAAGTCAATTTAACAAAACTATCGGTGAGTAAATTAATCCTAAATGACAGTAGCTAGATGGTCAATCAAGAAACAATCATCAAACAACAATCTAGATGAAGAACCCTAAGGAAATCATCAAATCTAACAACCTAACAATCGATCCATGAATCACCTTTGAAAACCCCTAAGCCCAACAAGTAAACTACTCAAAACTCATCATAACAGTAGGTATGCACGAGATATAAGTAGAAAACATCAATTTATTAAGAGCAAAAAGGTTTAGAAACTTAGTAGTATCGACTTATATCAACTACAAGGTGAGATCTTCTCCTTGGAAGCTCCTGAAATCAAATCTCTTGAAGGGGAATGTATGGCACGAGTTCTTTGCCTCCTAAAGTCTATTTTCTCTCTAAAAGTTGACACTCTCTTTTCACAAAAGGCTAAAAACAAGTAATTATAGTATTAGGTCAAAAAAGTCGGTTTAGGCTAAGTTGGGGCCGAGAATTAGTTGAGACCGGTTTAGGTCTAGACTATTGCTAAAAAGCTTGCCAACCGGTCAGGGAGAGTTGTGGCACCGATTGGTGCTTCACTCTTGTCAAAACCCGGTTACACCTAACTTCTGGGCACATTCAAGCTTCAAGGCAGACGAACTAGTATTCACTAAAACGCTTTTAAATTTTGATCCAGAGATCCAACTTCTTTGAAACCAACTCCATTTGAAAGCTAACTCAAAATTCTAGTTGCTATCGAAATTGCATCAAAATATATTGAGGGTAAGGCCTCCATCTTGGATGATCTTTCTGATGCACTGAAACTCTCCAGAAACTGACTTTTGCTCCAAATGAGTCCAAATTGCTTCAGAATGCATTTTTCAACCTGAAATGACTTTTAATACTATAAATATTAGAAAACTATCATTTGTGATAAAGAAAAGCATAAAAACGTCAAGAAAACAAACTAAAATCTAAAAAGATATGGTAAAATAATGATGTTATCAAAAATATCTAAAATATGACAAGAGATGCTTTCTAGGTGAATATGTGAGATCTACTTTTACATTAAAATTTGCTCCTCAAAACTCTCACAATCGATGTGAGATAATATAACCCATGCATATTAAGCATAAAAGAATAACAATTTATTCCTTTTATTATTTATGAAATCTTATTAAATAGAGAAATATCATTTTGATCCATTTAAATCTTTTTAAATTTTATTGTTTTGATATATTTACAAAAATTAATTAAAAATCTATTGAGAACCGAAATATTGAAGGGTTCGGTTTCAGTTTGTTTTAATCCACAAAAATCAAAACCATAAAATCGATGTAAACTCAAGAAAATAAATACTATTCGGGTCGATTTTCAAAATTGAAATGATCCGAAATATGACAAAACATGTTTTTTAAGTGAAAATGTGAGGTCTACTTTATAGAGCAAGTATAATTCTCTTCTAAAGTCTCACAACCGATATGAAACAAAATAAACACACCACCATAAAAATATTTAATGTTTATGCATATTTTGTTTAAAAATAACTATTTTAATTTTAATTTTTTATGAGAATATCTAAAATATATAAATTTTATGTTTTAAATGGAATTAAATTTAATATGACATATGTTAAATTTATCTTCAAAATTAATATTTGTAGAGATTTTGCATTTATTATAGAATTAATATTAGGTGGAATATTTTGATTGGTCATGTTTTCCATAATTTATTCTTTAATCGACACATAAGCGATTTTACACTTATTTTTTCTCTTCGTTTCTTCAATTAGTATATAACATTATATTTGTTGTACAAAATCGATCTTTTTAAAATGATTTATAAGATAATTGACCTTTCCATTTACGACGATGAAACATATTATAGAGATTTAATGTATACATTTAATGAAAACAAATTTTCATGGTTTAAAATTCATACAATTTTTCATATAAATTTTTTTTGACTATTTCCCATCAATTTTACATTTAAATGATTTTGCTAACCGAATTTTATGGGTTGATTGTTTAGGACTATTGTTTAAGGTTATTTAAAAAAATATTAATTATGAAATATTTTACTGTTACTTTTATGATTGTAACTTTAAAAATAATAAAAGTCATATTCGTTAGACTTTTAGAAAAACTCATATTCGTTAGAGTTTTAGAAAAACTCTTGTAACATAAAGAAAAAAAGAGAAGTTAAGGTTGTGAGTTATTTTAGAAGCTTAGAGTAATTTTAGAAAAATAAAACTATGATTGGAGGAAAAAAAGTTGCTAAATCTTTTAAATACAGTTAAAGTCTTCACAATTCTTACTGTTTAAAAACCAATCAGCCTAAATGATTGGTTTTTCATTTGTGACTTAAATGAAATGGGTAATAGTTTTTCAATTTAGTGACTTAAATGAAATGGGTAATAGTTACATTTTTCATTTGTATTTTTTTTTTGTTATAATACAAATTCACTCTCAATAAAATAATTCCACAATTTTTTTAGTTTTTTTATAACACCAATTTTATTGCTTAATTCAAGCCCGACAACAACAATCGTGAGATACAACGGGGAATAAAGGAGAAAGATTCAAACAATACATTGGGAGGGAAACGATATTTGGCCAATGTATCTGCAATAACATTGTTTTGCCTTGGAGTCCAAACCACCTTAACCTCCTGAAATCGGTTTAGCCACAATTTAATATTGGAAATTAAATTGTTGTGTCGGAAGCAGAGTGAGCTATTAAAGAGAGAAACCGCAAGTGCGCTATCTCCTTCAAAAAGAACCTTAGGAAAACCTCGACACCAAACAGATTGAACCGAGATGAGAAGGGCTTGTAATTCCGCTTCCAAAGACTCTTGACATAGTGATCCCAACGCATGACCCGAAGTGAGATACACCCCACGTTCATCTCTAACAACCCACCCTGCTGTAGCCGGAGTATGACGATTAAATGTGCCGTCAAAGTTGCATTTAACGAATCCCACAAGTGGTCTTTGCCATATAGTACGATGAAGTCTATTCATTTCACTTCTTCCACATTCGATTTGTTGTTCAACACTAATCCACTCCAGAGCATCTTTTACGATCAGATTAACATCATCTTGCCAAGAGCTACACACTGTTTCATAAACTAAACGATTACGGTTTTTCCATAACCTCCAAAGCGTTAATATAGGTAATTAGCGTGCCAGAGGTGAAGCTTGGCTATTGGTGTGCAACTCAACAAATAAAACTACATAAATAATTATAAATTTTTAAAAAAATTATTAATAAATTTATCCAGTTCCAAATTCATGATCCATTAATTTTAGATTTTATAACTTAAATAATTTTTCGCTTTTTTTTTCTTGATTAGGAGAATCTGCCGGAAAAAAATGATTAGGAGAATCCAAATATGGCGGGAAAACGAAGGAATTATTTAGGTTTCTAAAAAAGGGACTCTCACAGTGTGTCTGCCACAAGAGATCCAATTTGATGGAAGAGAGGGAGACGACTCCTGCATCATTTCGTGCTTGACACGCCATTTTGCTGTTTTAAACAAAATCACTCTGACTGGTTCCTCCGATAGAGAGATTCAGTCGAAAAAATCTAATTCGAAGAAACCCTAGATCTCCGACGGGGAAGATGATGATTCACGATCACCGTCGCAACACCGGTCCTAGTTCACCCGACTCAGATCGTACACTTTTTGAGACAGAAAGGGATCGATTCTTCGTTTTGATACGATCTCAGATGAAGGAGTCCTCCAAAATATTCGTCTGATTGAAATCATTTGGGGGTTTTCAATCGCTCACAAAAAGGGGTTCGAGTTTCCCCGTCGGTCAGAGAGTGAACGACGCCGCTGTCGACGGTAATTTCGTAAGTTCTTCTTCCTTTTTTTCGCCGGTGACTCTGATGTACGAGGTCGTCTGATATCTCTATTTTGCTGGCGAGGTGTTTCTTACTGGAATCAAATCCTATACACAAAGGGTTTCTCTATGTTTCTGATGGATAAAAGATTGTAAATTTTGTCCCTTAAGCTCTCTAAAAATCGAAGTGGAAGCTACAATCTCGCTACGCCTTCTTGGAACTGGTGATGGGAAACATAGATAGCTTTTCTTAAGGATGTTGTGCTATCTTCTTATGAACTTGATTCTGTTCATGGTCATGAGAGACATGTTAACTGTTCTATGCCTTTCTTTCTTCGTCTCTTTCTCTATTGAGGATCTGACTCCTGAAAGTTTGATTGCGAAACCGAGGATAAATTATAATCTTAAAGACTATAAAACAATGTTCTCATCCAATCCACTTTCTTTAGAGGATCTTGACTTGCAGATTTGGTTCACATTTCACACAAAATGGGGTTTGTGATATATGATCTTCTGCTAACTGACAATATCTCTGATGCTGCAGTTTTCAAGCTAATCAAAATATTCCTCTTCCAAGCCACTCTCTTGGGTTTGTGTGACAACGTAGTGGAGTTGTTCTACCATCTCCTACTATTCCTGGTGATATTTTATTCTTAGAGTTTCTTAATTCAAGGGATTGGTCTGCCATTTGGGACTTATGTGTCATAGCTCATATAACTATCCCACTTTATAGACCATAAATGACTCATAATAAGGCATATTTAAGTCTACAATGGCAATCAGAAGCCTTTGTTACAATGTTTCAGTTCAATTCCAAGGAGTTTGCAGTCGACGGCTGCTCCAGTTCGTTACAGGTATCTTATCTTCTTCGGTAGCTGCAAAACTACAGAATGCTAAGTTGTAACCGACTGATGTTTTGTTGTTGGGGAACTTTGCTTATTAATAACTGTGTTTATTCACTTGTTTGCTGTGTTATGTAAAAAGAGAGAGAGAGACAGAGAGAGAGAGATTTACAGATTTTTTCATTGATCCTGTTGTTAAAATAGCTAAACAGTTTGAAATGGAAATGATATAGTCCATGATGATTTACCTAATATACTTTATTTGAAAGTCAAAGAGATTCTGAAATATCTATCTACCCACAATATTATATAGGATTAATCGTCAAAACTATAGACTTTTGTGCGTAATTTATCGATTGTTATTTATTTCAGAGTTATCTTAAGTTCGGGTCGGCTTCTGCAATCTCTTTGTTGTTCACATCCATTAGTCTACTACAGCTTACTAACTGATTTTAATTATGCATCACAGATTGACCATGTCCTCAACTTCCTCAACTTTCCAGCATGGCATCAATCTTTTTTGTGTTATTCTATAGTTTTGGGAAAACTCTTGTGTGTTATCCCGTGTCTCTGAAAAAGCTAGGGACAAATTTGAAGCTTTAAGGGATAGGTCAGTGTTTTCTTAATGTTTAAGTGGTACCGATTTAGAATAAGTACAAAAGGATTAGGACAAAGAGCAGATCTAAAGGCGACTTATGAAGTTTGCTCATGGATAGCTTTATTTTCGTTATTGGAACTCATTCTAAGACCTGACTTACCAACAACCCCAACCATGTGTTTTAGAGTTCTGCACAGCTTTTAATGATGCTTTTGTTAAGATTATTCTATTATGTATCCTGTTCTTACGTATATATTCATGCAGAGATCTTTGTACTTTTGGGTTAGACCATGTGACTTACTTTTCATGCAAAAAGCTTCCACCACGCTTTTGTCTTCAAACTCTTACACTTTCGTGAAAAGACAAAACACTTTAGCCTGTTTGCTTTAGCTACTGCCTTCTTAAAAGCAACAATGTTACTTTTGCAGGGTCTTTCAGATTTTCTTATTGTCTTATGTTTGATGCTTGCTGGTGAGGGAAACAATGATCCCAAAGAACATGGCGACTCTTATAGGTTCTGTCCGAAGATGCTTCTTCCCATTTCATCTAATCACTAGTATGCTCCATCCAGTGCAATCTCTGATGAAGCAAATGTGGTTGCTACAAGCACAGACAAACTACTATGGTAAAGTCTTTCAAAAATGTATGGTTTTATCACTGGTTATGAGCTATGTTGATTTAAAGTAACCGTCTAGGGAAGATCGTATTTTCCAGAAAAAGATGACATTTATCAACCCATCTGCATATTATCACATAACTAGTAAAGTTAGTTAACTTTTTTCAACTGTGGCCTTTTTGTCCCCCATTTGTCAAAGTTAGTTTACTTTGTTAATATAATCTGTTTTGTCTGGATTTTTACTTTGCAGTTGTACTAACTTTATCTCCTTTTCCTAGTAAGCTCAAATTTCAAAAAGTTTTTTTATTTGTTTAGTTGTCTTGATGTTAGTGCAGATTTGTGAAAACAATAGAGATTTTTTCATAAATTATTTTTAACCATAATCAACGCCTATCTTTATTAGTACGTGCTTAAGTTGGACCTTTGAAATTTCACTAATAATGTGGGAAAAGGCACTAATAATGTGGCTAATTCACTACTGATCCATTTTTGTCTACTTAACTAATTTGGAATAGGTATAGTAAAGATGATACTTATTTACTGTTATGAGGATTGGTTGTTTTATTACTAGTATATAGATTTTTTTTTAACAATTTGATGATTGATGTGTATATATATAGAATGGCCAATAAAACACTTAGCTGGCTTGATCTATGATGCCTAATTAACCCTGTTTAACTAATTTCTTAGCTACTGTTTCTTGCCTCTGGGCTCATGGACTTTCTATAAGGTGATTTCAGTTTGGACTTTGTTAGATGGGTTTTGAAAAATCTGAGGTTAGAAACTCTTGAACGTGCTTTTTGTAGTGTAATTCTCTTCTGAGATTTGCAGTAAGCTCGAGATGAACTGTTTGATTCTATTTCTTTATGGCAGGAATAAGCAGAAAAAGCAAAATTATATGAATACGGTAAAGGGTTGTGGAGACATCTAAGATTTACTCTTGAACAGAAGAGATGTAATCCTTTTGAAACTCCTGGTAAAAAAAGTTTTGAACTTCATAATGGTATATTGTTCCAAGGTGCACTTTATTCTTGAAGAAAATAGAGAAACTTATTAAACAATGACATGAAATTATATTTTATTTTATGTTTTGTGGATGTTCTGAATCTGGTAGATTGTTGATGATGATCTTAGTTCCTGCACTCCCTTTTGAGGCCTTGTTACGTTGGAGATACATGTTACTACACATTTTCTTTAAAGTTTTTCCTTTTTTGCATTAGTGAAACTTTACTCGTGTTATAATTTCTCTTCATCGTATATCTTACTACATGATAGATGTCATTATTGCATCCATAGTGATGTAGTTGTAGAGCTCTTGGATGGCATATTCTTCCGTTGCTAGCCTCCATGTCTTTCACTGTCTTTAGCTGTTAACCGATGTCCACGACAAAAGAAGTTCAGCCACCTAAAATGACATTTTAATATTTGACTGGCTTTATAAATGAATGGTAGACATTCTTGTTCTTCTTTTAAGTTGTGATCTTCTCGAGGTTTCTTGTTGACGATGCTTTTTTCTAGCAGATGCTCCAGCAACGTTGGGTGTAACAGTTGAGAAAAGTATGTGCTAATTTAGTATTCTAAATGAAGAGCAAGCAAGAAGATTTTTGAACGGTGATTTCTTGTTTCTCTCTCTGGATTTGAATAATATATTGAGTTTTAAAGATTAATCTTTTAGACTACTTACTATCATATAAAACTAAACCTTTCTATACGTAACCACCACTAATTTGATCACTACAAATAAAATAAAATTACCAAAGAGATTTCCTGGCCCCATTCCTGGATTCCAATAAGGTTGCTACCATGTGAACAGTTGAAGATACAATGCATACATATACATATATTATATGTGTGTGTGTGTTTTCATGCGCGTGTGAATATCTCATATTTGTTCTGCTTGGTTTTACAGTCACCACTTTCGTCATTCTTGAATTTATTTCAGGAACCTCACTGCTGCTGATGATATCCAAAACGCGAGCATCTTAGTTGGTTTCCTCTTACTTGTGTAAGTATTAAGAGCTTTTGTTATCTATTGCAGATCATTCCTGCGAATTTGTTTGTGCCTAACTTAAATTATGTTGATTTTGAGGAACTTTATAAAGTTTGTTGAAAAATGCTCAGTAACTGCATAAGTATTCCTGTAATCTTCTTTTTCGCTTTGACATGCAATAGGTAAATGGTTAAATATGTTCATTTGTGGCATAGAAAGTCCGAGCTTTTAGACGCGTTGGTAGAAACTTAGTAGAAGAAGCAATTCAGTTGTTTAGCTGACATTTACAACCAAGTTGTTTATTATTAGAGTAAAAGTATGGTTTAACTGACATCACATACTCCATAATTAAAATACTTTTGTAAGAACCTATTGTCTTCTTTAATTCTTTAGTATTTTCTGTACCTGCTTCCTCCGTTCGATACTGTGGTCCACTCTGCGAGGAACCCTAATTCAACAAGTAATTCAAATCCCTTTCCCCCAATCTTACTTAATACTTTTGTATGGTTTTTCGTTTTTCTTAAACCACTTTTTGAAATTCGTAGGCTTATCTTGCCTACGTATGATGATACTCGTAGGCTTAACCCGTCTAAGCTCTAGGACTAGGATACATGATCCTAGGATATATTATCTCGCTTGGGTACAATGAAACGAAACCATACTCTGGATGCTTCTTTAAAGTTTCATTGTATAATGAAATTAATATAATGGCTTTCATTAATTGTCTTCTGATATGGCTCTATAATCTTTACATGAGGACAATGTTTAATTGCCAAGCCTAATGTATATACACTAAAAATTTTCTTCAAGAACATGACAGCTAGATTTGATGCCCTAATTTGATTAAATATCTTCTTGTTTGTTTGTTTTTTTAATATTCTTTACTACATTTTGTTTCTTGATAATATGTCATTCAGTTTGAAACTCTGCACGAAACCTGTGATCTTTGTTATATAGAAGACAGAGAAGAAAAAGACAAGAGCTCAAGATATGCCATTGGTGGCGATACTGAGACAGGGGGAGAAAGTCTTTTAGGTTTCAAAGATGGTGGAGATTTAGATCATTTTCTCCACCCACCTCTCCTCTAACCAGCTCCTCCTTAATGGTCAAAATCTGTCACATCAAGCCTTGTCACCATCACCACTGGTAAGTTTTTCTTCTGATAAAGCCGAAAACTTACCACTGTTACCTTGTCCTCCATAGTTGTTTGTCTATTACTAGCGCTATTCGAATTTTCAGCAATTGTATTCTCGTTGAGTGGAGTTAGAATATGATGTGCAGTTCCTTGTCCATGAGAACTATTACTAATCGCCCGCACCATTAGATACTTGCTATGGAATGTCATATAATGGGAGAATTTTTCCCTGCAAATATTTACTATATTTATCTGTTTAGCAAAGGAAACTTTGTCCAGTGTTTTCATTGGCATCTTCTCCTGCGATTGCTAGGTTTTAAAATATTTTTATTGCCACAAAATGATACAGAACATACGTTGATAAGTTTTCTTGTGATTATGAGATGTTTTCCCTGTTGCAGATTTCTTCATTGGGTAACTTTTCTTGATATTTGGGTTGGAAATCTCTACAAGTATTACCTAAATTTAGCTATATGAGGACTTTTTCATGATGTGTCAAACAAGGAATCACACTTTCATATTAGACCCTCTCAATATCTTTATAATTTGCTTCATAATATCTCCATATGTTGGCGAAACATCCTCATTTTCATCAGAGACAAGTGCTCTAGGGTTCACTGCATGAATTTTGTTTGATTGGTTGATTGTTGCTTCAATGATAATAATAGTATAGGTAGGTATATGAAATGTTAAATACATTCTTAAATTAATAAGCCATATGGAAATGGATGATGCAAGGGAACCTATTTTGCGTGCCAGAGGAGATGTCTCCTTTGTCCACCTCTTTGTTGCCATGTGTTGTTGGCGCTGACTTCTATTTCAAATCCTTTCTCTTTTCTATTTTGTCTTCAAATGATTAAAAAGGTATAATTAACAACAGTTTCTTCCTCGTGTTGAATTCTCTCTATTGCCCCTTCTCCTCCATCATTACCTACTCGGAGAAGATCTTTTTATAGATTTCATATGAAATTTGATGAAAATGAAACCATCTTGCTTGAGTTGATCTGTGTTTCTTTTTTTGTTTGTGGAATCTTTCAGCAGAAAGAACCTCCCATAACATATATGATCACCCCCTCATTTATGAAAAATCAGTATACACAATTAGAGTTTTTGACTGTGAAGAGACCAGGCAATAACTATGTGTTATATTCTCCTTGACAAACTGCAGGATTTGGTATTAGGGCACAGTGATGGCTACTGATGAACTGCTTCCAAATTAAAGACAAATAAGAGATCAATGGTATGTCCACTCGAGATGGCTGCTCCCGAGACTGATACTGATTTTGCTTTAAGACAAGAAGAAGAATGTACATTGAATGATTTATTTTTCTCAAGACACACTAAGATAGGAGAAAAATTATAGAAAAATGGAATTGAAAGGTGAAAGGGACATGGTTGTTTTGGTAGGCTAATAGGAAAGAAGCACGTGGCGAATGGAAATGAAGAGAAAAGGGTGCTAGGTTTTATATAAATAGAAATACGAAGCAGTTAGTGGTTGTGAAGGAAGGAAGCAAGCAACCAAATCTCAGAGAAATAACAGCATAGAAGATCAGAGCGAACATGGGAAGATCTCCTTGTAGAGATGACTCTGGTCTCAAGAAAGGTCCTTGGACTCCTGATGAAGACAAGAAACTTATCAACTATGTCCAAAAACATGGCCATAGTAGCTGGAGAGCTCTTCCCAAGCTTGCTGGTCGTTCTTTAAAATCTTGTTGTAAAAGCTTATTTCAAGTTTTATGATTTGGAAGCTTCTCATGTGACTATGTATCTTTCCTTCTCTCTCTGCAGGTCTTAACAGGTGCGGGAAGAGTTGTAGACTAAGATGGACTAACTACTTAAGACCTGACATCAAGCGAGGGAAATTCTCTCAGGATGAGGAACAAACTATCTTGAACCTTCATGCTGTTCTTGGAAACAAGTAATCTCTCCTCCTGATTCTTTTGATTAATTCATATAGTCAACGGTCTTGTATTTCTTATAAGGATATTGCTTATGATGATGGTGTTATAAGGTGGTCAACGATTGCAAACCACTTGCCGGGGAGAACAGACAACGAGATCAAGAATTTCTGGAACACTCATTTGAAGAAAAAGCTGATTCATATGGGTTTTGATCCAATGACTCATCAACCAAGAACCGATATCTTCGCCAGCGTATCTCAGCTCATGTCTCTGTCATCTAACCTGAAAGGTTTTGTTGATCTGCAGCAACAATTTCCAATAGATCAAGAGCAAATTATACTGAAACTCCATAACGAGATGGCCAAACTCCAATTGGTCCAGTACCTCCTTCAACCACCTTCCATGAATAACATTAACTCTATTGCCTCCTTCAAAGAAACCAATAATCTCGACCTCGGTTCCTATCTTCAGGACTTCAACAGCTTACCATCCCTAAAAACACTAGATTCCAACACTGCACCATCACCTGTTTTCCACCAAAACCCTGATGACAATAACTTGAACTTCTTCAGTCAAAGAGAAAACAACCAGCACATTTCTCCAATGTGGCTCTCGGATCCCACCTGCTCAAATCAGAGTTTGTTGTTACCTTCTCTTGATCCTTCTTCTGCCATGGCTGATAATGATCTGCTTAGAAACCAATACGTTTTTGAAGATCATGTCAATAGCAATCTCACTAACTCTTCAAGCTGCCAAGAATCAGGAGCTTCAGCTTCAGCTGTATGGCCTGATCATCTATTGGATGACTCCATATTTTCCGACATTCCTTAAGCCCTTTTCAGGTCTGTTTTGGACAAACTCATCAAATCCAACATACTCTTGTTGGAGAATTTAATTGCGTATTGTAGACAGATCACATATATGTACTAGCTTATGTTGTAGAATCTACAGTACAGTACAGGTTTTCATAAAATCATCTGGGTGTTGTTATCATCAATGTTCTTTAGTATATGTTTGTATCCATCCCCGAGTTTATATATATCTATATAGAGAGAACATTTTTGTAAAGTGGAGATCATGACTTGTAGTTGTAGTTAGGGTTTTTTAAAAAAATTATTTGTATCTTGTTTTTTTACTTTCGGGTTTACACTTTACAACATTCATTCGAATCATGTATGAAGTATGATTGTATGAATATAAATGTTTTAACAACCGTTTGTGTATCTTTACTTTATATTACCAAAGTGATAACTAAGCAGAGATCAATTGAAGTTATAGTAAAATTAGTATAACCATGGAGTTTATTTGTTACTAGATAAGGTCATGTGTGGTACACGGAAAATTAAAAATAAAAATATTAATAAAAATTTAGGTACTAAAGTTGAAATCTACCCGTAAATTTAAAAAGTAATTAGAACCATTATTAGTTATTGAAAATTATAAACAACAACCAATATCATCCAAATTAATCTAAGATTTTTAATATCACGCGAAACAAGTTCTCAATTAAATATTAAATTTTATCATGTTTGCATAATATAATAATTAATATTGAATTTTTTAATAGAAATAAAATATTTAATATTCTACTTTCTGTTTAATGAAATTTTTTATTTATTTATGTAAAATAGAAAATTTGCTTAAACGAAATTGGAAATTTTAAATATTTGACATATGTCAATAATCCGATCGATTAATGACACGCGTCGAAATCATATAAATTATAATTTGAAGACGTGTCAAATTCACATCGAACGTGTTCCGCTTTATATTATATAATAATATATAGAAGAAGTGATATATCTAAATGTAGAGCTGTCGAAAATAATGGCAAAACACGTCTAGTTATAATGATCTTAAAATAAAATTGATAAATGTCATTTTGGCTTACCAAGAGCAAATAATGGAAGAAGTGCATGTGAATGTGATTTGTTTGCTATAATAATATAAAATGGCCAATTAGATATTTTTATAATAGATTTTTAAAAATGTATTGTGATGTCAGCTAAAGGGATATCTCAATAATTCACTCATTGAGTACTTTTGCCTTCTAGGGCAAAGATTGAATGTCATTGAGTACTCCACACGTGCAGTGCCGATCCTGGAAAATTCGGGACCTAATACAAAATAAAAATACGGGGTCACATTGAGTTATATAAAATACAAATATAAATTGGGCGATAAACTATCCAAGTGAAAAAAAATCCTAAAAGCTAATGACAATTTAATGACTCTTGAAAATAACTCTTCTTGCAATTTTTCCAGTAAAGTCATTTATCAAGTTTTCATAATCAAGATGTTTAACCATGTCTCTCTCAATCGATAACATGACTAAACCATTCAATCTTTCTTGTAACATAGTTGACTGTGAGTAAGACTTTATCAACTTCAGTTTTGAAAAGCTTCTTTCGGCCGAGGCGACTGAAACCGGAATCGTGAGCATCATCCTATAGGCAATCCATGTGTTCAGATAACAATCCTTGAACCTTTTCAGAAAGTTTAATACTTCAACATTCTTCTGGATGCTCTTTGGTAGAATTTCTCTAAGCACTTTGATTTCAAAGAATAAATTGTTTCCATCAATATCTGAGTGTGCTCCATGTTTAAGAGAAACCTCAAGGTTAGTACATGATGCCTTCAAGTTATCATCGCTTATTTCATTAAGTTTTCTAAAATCAAATAAAAACCTGAAAGTCTTCCCATATTCTTCAAATTGTTATAACCTTGTTTGAAGAGAAACTAGAGCTTGGTCCATGATTTGGATGAAGTAATCTATCAAAACCTTTCGTCCTTACTCAAAGCTACACTTTCATCATCCACTTGTCTTGGCTCCTCATCAAAATGCGTTTTCTTTTTGATAAAATGCTTCCTTTTTACATTAAAAATGGGTTCTATATCCATATCAACCGCAATTGTTTTGGCTTCGACTTTCGCTTCTTCGAAACCCGTCTCTCTATATTTCTTGAAAAAGAGAGCAACCCTTTTAACTGAGTAATGGCAACATCAATATCAATATCTTCAGACTGCAAAATCTTGCTTACGGTATTAATGGCAGTCAAAATCTCATACCATATAACCATACCAAACAGAAACTCAAATCCTCCAGTGCCATGTGTTTCACTTATCGCAAGACATTCAACATCACTTCGAGTCTTAGGATCATCAATGTTTTCAACCAAGTAAAATAGAGCATCTCGAATTTCCGGAGCTTGAGAACGTATAACTTTGATACTTTCATTGTGACTTTCCCAACGAGTATCTGACAAAGGTTTAAGTGTAAAACCTCCCACGAAATTTTTGTATATATCCCATCTAGTCGTAGAAGGTGAAAACAAACAATATAAACGTTGGATGATCCCCAAAAAGACAATAGCTTTTGCAAATGATTTAGCCATATCACAAAGTGCCAAATTCAGATTATGACAACCACATGACGTATAAAATGCTCGTGGATTGATATCAAGCAGTCTTTTTTGTTCTCCTTTGTGTTTCCCCTTCATATTGGAGCCATTATCATAGTCTTGCCCTCGTACATCTCCAACATCTAAGTTCAAATCAACCAATGCATCACAAAGCAAATCAAAGAGCCCTTTCCCTGATTTATCATCAACTTCCAAGAATTGAATAAAATATTCTTCAACTTGGGTTGAATCCGTAGAAACATCCACACATCGGATAACAAGAGACATATGCTATTTGTGGCTAATATCTGGAGTACAATTCAAGATAACAGAGAAATACTTTGCCTCTTGGATTCTCTTAATGATCATACGTTTCATCTCAGATCCCAACATGGCTATCAATTCATTCTGAATTTTGTGGCGGAGATAATGATATTAAGTTTTCCCGTCTTACGTGCTCCCGAATTACAGTATCAAAATCCCAATCATTTCAATAAACTTTAGAAAATTCCCATTGTTTTCCTGCCCAATCTTTTCACTGGTTCCATGAAATGTTATATTGCATCTAGCAAACGTCTTTACTAATGCAAATAATCGCAATAAAACTTCCCTCCAATGGTTTTTCTCTTTGTTGATCTCTTCTTGGACAAACTTATCAACTGTCAGATTCTTTTGCAGTCTAACCTCTAATTCCATCCACTTACTCATGCACATAATGTGATCATGACTACTTTCATGTTGGCTAAGCCTTATTAAAACATTGTTCCAATCCTTGAAGCTTATGCTTGCCAATTGATTAGTATTGTTGTCTCGTCCAAACAACTTGCAGCAAAAACAATAGATTTTCTCTCTTTTTTTTTGAATAGACTAGCCAACGTTTATCTTGTTTATCTCCATTTTTCATACGCCTCTTGTAATCTTGATGAGAAAAATGTCTACCATTGAAATTTTTAGGAAAAGTATAATCTTTAGACGGTCGTGCTAGAGGACCTTTATTAACCAAAAAGTCTCTCAACTTTAGATCAATCTTCCCTCAATTTGCAGGATCTAAAATATCCATAGATGAATCATACTCTTTGAAGTAGACAAAATCTGGGTTTTGATTTATACAATCATCATCTTTCTCAATCACATTTTCATATGCTTTGTCATCTTTCTCAATCCTGTTATCTTTTGCTTGAGTTCCAGCCTCTTCCCCCATTTTAGAACTCTCACATTGATCATCATCTACTCTACCAACCTTTTCAATTCCAGTATCCTCATTGATTCTAAGAGATTTTGGTTTTGTGATATACTTCAACATAGAACTGGCTAGAGATTTTGTCAATTCTTCTTCTCGTTTTTTTCCCTTTTTTTGCCATGTCTATGCTCGTATCTTGACTTGATTTTTCTATAACAAATAAAACAGACAAACACATATTACAACATTGAATAAAATGATAAGTGATTAAATTACTGCTGTAGAATTTATGGATCAAAAGTAAATAACATAATTAATTTACACTGACTAACGATTAATTGAAGGAATAAAGATTGGCTCATAAGGATTCATGTTTCTTATGGCTGCTTTCGAAAAAAAAAGAAACAGAGGAAGTAGACTATGCACCTCGTTGTTGACGATCTCATCACGTTGTGGTGCGAACGTCCTCCTCTTTTACCTCACTAGTGGGTGATGTGGGTCCACGTGTAGTTTGTGTACAATAATCTCTGAATCGATTCATAGCATTTCGTCGTGTGTCCATGCAAAGCAGTTGGAGTTGGATCTCAAGAAATCGATGAGCCTCCGACGTATGTTTGTGGGTAGAAAAGACCCTATCTTCAAATACTTATATGTGGATGCTTCCTCCTGGGGCATGTCGTCGAGTTGTTCGATCTCGGGCTCTTCGGTGTTCTTCCCAAGAGGCGGATTTCCTTGCTCTATGCTTCTTGGGATTCCCTTGATGGTGGTCTGATAGCAGGATCGTGCTTCTCCCTGCTCCACTTTGATTTCTTTTACTCAAAAGGGGGTAAAGAACTTGATAGCCCGGTGAAGGGTTGATGGCACCACCTTCATATTGTGGATCCAAGGGCGACCCATTATCGTATTATAGGAGAAGCACAATCGACTACTAGGAATTTATTTAATCAGCTTAGCCCATCGTGTAGACTGGAAGCACGATCTCGCCTATGGTTCTCTTGACTTCGCCATTGAATCCAATGAGAGATATTTTTATTCAGTATGGCGCCCTCCTCTGGCTGTAGATGGGAGAGTGTTCCAGCAAACAATATGTTCGCGGAGCTGCTGCCGTCTATCAGAATTCTCTTCATCAAACAGTTTGAGACGACTAAGGTAACGACTAGCGCGTCATGATGAAGAGTTGATTGGATTGCCCCTCTGAGGGAAGGGATGCTCAATTCTTCTTTCCGATTAGGTTGTTATCGGTCGTCTTTTGAAGCTAGGTTGACTCTGCTCATCGTCATGTAGTTGTTAGAATAACCCCTCCTTCTAGCGCCAAACTGTTAGGGTAATTTTTGGTCTGCTCTTTGTGCCACTACAGAAAGTAGAGATTAAAACAAGTTAACGATGAAAAAAGTGGGCGAAAAGTGTTGTTTTGTATTGAATATGTGAATGAATACAATAGAGTTTTCAAGGTGAAGTATTTATAATATATCGAGGATGATGTGGGTCGAATCTCCCTTAGATTTACCTAGATATCGCATAGATTCGTGCAGTTTTATGAGAATCTCGAATGTAGGAATATTTTCTTTATCTCGCTCAATGCAACCATCTGGATATCTAGAGGAATAAAAGAAGAATCTTTCCTTTTCATCGCTGATATGTCGCTTGGTCGGGTAGCCGGTCTTGCTGTAATCCTTGGTGTTGTTTCCCTTGGTATTGCTTCAGTCCTTGCTTTTTTCATTGGTCTAGTCGGCTTAGAGCGTGGTTTGTTTCCTTGATGTGTTACCCCAACAAATTGCATGCTCTTGATTAGACAAAGATGATTGTGTAGACTGAGATTGGGATGGTTTCATAGTTGTACTCTTCTCATATCTTCCGTTGTATTCCTTGAACAGACTTTGCAGAATAGAAACCTCAGAAGTATACAAACTTGTTGACTCTAAAGTATCTTTCCCATATAATTCTTCAAAGCACATCTTTGCAAGATGCGTCTTCTTTCTTGGATCAATGACAATGGCCACTATCAACGTCTTGTTGGTATTCTTCAAATCATCTAGTACATCTCAAATTCGTCAAAATCTCTGCAACATTATTCTCCAATTTAGTATCATTACTCATACTTAGTTTCCCCAATTAGTGGCTATAGTCACTATCTCACCGTAACACTTTTGTGAGCTGAGAGAAGTACAATCAAATACTACCAACGTTGAGTTGTAAAAGATTGTCATAAACTTTTATAGTCTTTCTAAAACATTCCAATCGTCAATTTCAGGTGGCCCGACCCACTTTTTCCATTCTCAAGCTCCAAGAAATACTTAATGTATGGTTTATCTTCCGCCTCCATTCTATGGAAAGCAAACTTAAATTGAACTGCTCTAATAAGCATTAAGTTGAATTACATCTAGTTCTAATATCAAGTGGCAAACTACCCCTAGACATCTTACCAAAATCTATCCTCAACTCAAATGATTTCAACCTATTTTTAGAAGATCTAACATATGTTACATCATTACGAGTGCCAGACACATTTCTATCATATTCATGTAATCCATCTTTCACAATGAGGCTGATAATATGAACAAAACATCTCATGTGCATAGCATAAATCCCCCACCCCCCGCAACACCAATGAATCACTAGAACCTAACGAGAAGTGATTTCGAAAAGATTTTAAAACTGTAGAATTAGTTGTTACATTGTCTACATTCATAAAAAAAATCTTATTTATACGTCAGTCAACAAGACATTCTATAAACACATTTGAAATTGTTTTACCTCTGTGATTTTTTATGAATTTGAACCCAATATTAGCTTCTTTAACCGTCAAATATGAATCAACATATGTGCATTGACAACCATGTAAAACAAAACATGACACAATTAAGAATCTATAATTCTATATCATTAACAGACACCCATATGGAACAAAGAAAAAAAGAAACAATATGAATTGCTTGTTGACTGAGCAATCCAAATATTGATGATAAGTCAAAATCTTTGTTTGTTAGAAGAAAACCATTCTTCCATATATGTCTTCTTCTTCACATACATCTTTACATCTCTTGTTGCTGTCCTCCTTGAATGAGCCTTTGAGAATCTTCCTGGCTTCGGTCAATAGCAAGATTGCTGAAATTTCGTGAGGTTTCGTTTCAACTATTATTTAGACAAATGAAGATTTCTTTTTTCAATGAAATATTTTGCGGATTTACAAACAAGCGATAGTGTTCTTGACCTTTTCCACAGTTGAAAAATCAAGATTATGAAAAGTTTGGTGTCATCGTCCACCAGATAGTTCAATAGCATCTTGGTTATGCATAGAATCTTCACCCCAATCAAATCTCCTTTGTAACCGCTCAAACTCATGACGTCTCGTGACTTCCACGTTTTGCCACTCTTCCCATCTCTCTGCAAGCCCTTCTCCTTCTAACATCCTTACAACTTCCGACATCACTGGTCTGTCTTCCGGCGAACCTTGTGTACAAAGCAAAGCCACTTGTATCATCATCTCCACTTCTTCCTCTATATATTCCCCATCTAGATTCTTATCTACAATGTCTCCTAATCTCTTCTCTCTTTCCAATTTCTTCACGTGGTCAAGCAACAACACATCATCTTCTTCCTCCAAACGCGAAAAGTCTATCGCCCGTTGTCCTGTAACGAGCTCAAGAAGCATTATTCCATACCCAAAAACATCGGTTCTCTCTGATGATTTCCCTGTTGATAGATACTCTGGAGCAATGTGACCCATTGTTCCTCGAACTTGTGTTGTCACATTAGTCCTTCTAACATCTACCAACTTGGCTAAACCGAAATCACCAACCACCGCTTCGAAATCTTCATCTAGTAGCACGTTCGCTGCTTTCACATCGCGATGTATGATCTTCGGGTTGCAATGTTCGTGTAGGTACTCGAAACCACGCGCTGCTCCCAAGGCAATCCGTTTCCTTGTCTCCCAATCAAGAACCGGGTCGCCCGCTTTGATCTCTCTGAGACGATGTGCAAGACTAAGGTTTTGCATGAAGGGATAAACCAAAAGGCGTTCTGTTTGCGTTGTGCAGAAACCAATAAGACGCAGTAGATTCCTATGAACAGCGACACTTATCATCTCGACTTCCCTCTGGAAAGCAGCATCTCCACCAGGACTTTCGAAATCCGTCAATCTTTTCACAGCAATTTTGGTGTTATCAGGAAGTACTCCTTTGTAAACTTTCCCAAAGCCTCCTTGACCGAGCACATTCTTCTCGCTGAAGTTATCTGTTGCTAATTGGAGCTCCCTCCATGCAAATCTTTTCAACTGCCCAAATGCAATTCTCCTGTCAACTTCACCTAAACAATAAGATAAAGTTTGAACATTTTAGCCTCTTTGATTCACAAATATGCATATAACTTCATCATAACATAGCTTCCTATGGGAAGCTAACAAACCTGCAACATCCACGAACACGTCACGTTTATATCCTTTATGCCTATCCTTGCAGAACAAAAACAACAAGATTCCAAAGAGGATGATTGTAACTCCGGCAACAACTCCTGCAATGATGCCAGTTTTCGGCTTTCTTGAATCGCCTATCACCACAGATTAGACGTTATCAGCAGAATTAAATTCTTTCATACTTTTGAATCGGTAATCGAAAAGTAATGTAGTTACCAGAACGGGCAACCTCAGATGCACAAGGGTGAGGTTGACCACCACCACAATTCAAGTTGTTTGCCGTGAAACTATAGTCGATAAAACCATATCAGATTACTTCTAAAAGAAATGAAAATTCAGATTCACCTAAAAAGGTTGAACGTACTTGTATTTTGGGATCTCAAAAAGACTTTGAGGAATCTGGCCATTGAGATCATTAGAATCAAGCAAACTGTAAAACGTAGAAACAAACAATGTGATTAAGACAAGAATACTTCAAAGAAGATGAGAAGCATATAGGCGAAGAGCAGTAACTTACAGATTTATCAGATTTGGAAGACCCGTAAGTGACTCCGGGATAGTCCCGTTAAATTTGTTCCTACTCAAGGTCCTGTTTGGCCAACACATGACGAATAAAATATGATCCTTTTTCTTTTTCTTAAATGTTTAAAAACATGTGCACGAATGAACAGCATTGGGAGGCAGAACTACTTACAAGAACTGAAGCTTCTTGAGATTACCGAGAGTTGGAGGTATACGACCACTTAGCTGATTATCCTCCAAATCCAAGCTGGTCAAGCTAGTCAGATTTCCAAAGTCTTCTGGTATTCCACCAGTAATTCCATTTCCCTTTAACGTACTATATATAGAAACAACAACAACAAAATATGTTGTAGGATCTCATACCAGAGAGAGAGAGAAAGAGAGGTAACTCAAGGGCACTTACAGAGTCTTGAGAGTTTCAAGGATTCCTATTCTTGGAGATAAGGTTCCCGAGAAGTTCATGTCCGACAAAGTACTACAATTACAAAAAAATGCCATAAATAGTAAACCCTTCTTCTCCCAACTAACCAAGATGGAAACAAGCAACGGTTACTACTTGAGAGTTTATCATAAAAACTTACAGCGAAGTGACGAAGTTTTGGTCATCACAGATAACTTGGGACCAAGTGCAAGGATTAACTTGGTTCTGATTCCAGTCACTTAGCTGACTCGGCAATGCACGTAACGAGATCCTCAACGCAAAGAGGGCATCCCCTGAAATAGTCAAATAATTACTCTCAAAAGATCTGAGTTCTTAAATTACAGATAATACAGCTTACTAAAGTTAGAGAAAGCAAGAAAGAAATGGCATCAAACCTTGAGCATCAGGTGATACAAATGGCCATAAACAGGCAAAAACCAATACAGTAAAAGCCATAGCCATCTTCTGCAAGATGAACATCTCATCTCATCTCATGAATTAAATGGGATTGTTCCCATCTACGAGAAACGTTTAAACAACATCAGAAACAAAAACAAAGTTTTAAACTTTTAATGGATCTGACACATACGGAAAGATCTCTCTATGGACAAAAATTCTCATCAACTCTGTGAATCAGAGACTTTCTATTTTCAACCTAAATAGCTAAATTTAAGAGCTTTTGGGTTCAAAGAACTTCGATAAAAGAAAATTCCAGTATTGAAACGAAGACTTGAGAAAGAACCAAAAGGGGATGGTAGATCACGATCACGAACCTGCTCGTCCCAGAATGGTTAATCACTAGTTTTCTCAAAAACCCATGAACAAGGGAGATTTACAGACAAGAGAACAAAACAGAGAAAGCTGAAAAAGCTCGTCGTCTCTTCCAGTTGTTTGGTAAATCGCAATTATCAGTGTCGCTCGTTAATGGCGATGTCTGAAAGAAAAGTCCGATGTTGGTCCACGAACAGCTTTTTCTGCGTGCAACTTGTAATTTGTAATTAACAAAAAAATTTAATCATAGTTGATAATGATGTTTTTTGAGTCTCACTATATATATAAACTATGAACTATCCTTTTTTATTTTTCCAGACACAATACTCGGAATTATTTAGAAACTTTTCAGTTTTGTGTTTTTCTCCATGTATAAGAATGTTTTTGAAGGTCAATAACTTCTTAAGTTGATTTTGGTGGGACACAACTCCAGAAAATGTAAGACGACATGGATTTCATGGTCTAAACTTCCGACATCTAAGATAAGTGGCGGTTTGGGTTTTCGTGACCTCTATGGGTTTAATCAAGCTTTGTTGGCAAATTAAGCATAGAAAAATAATGAGACGACCACATAGCTTAGTACTTTAGGTCCCGCAACAAAGATACTTCAAGAATGGTGATCTGTTAAATGCAGGCTTAAGTAACGAAGCTTCCCGACCACTGGAGTTCAGGCTCTTATTAACATACACACCAAGGAATGGGCTGACACGGCCCTTGAGCATTATATTGATGTCGCTGACCACTTTTTTATTCGTAAATTATATCTCTCTCCAAGAATTCCTCAAGATTCCCTTTTCTGGAGTTACACAAAAGATGGTCAATATACGATTAAATTTGGATATTCGCTCCGGAAATCCTTAGATGACGAGTTGGAAGGGATACAAGCACCTCTTGCGACACAGCCGGAGATCAGTCAGGTTTTGTGGAGATTGGGGATCCCGCCGAAACTTAAGCATTTTCTTTGGAAAATTTGCTCAAATATACAACCAACCGCCGCAAGTCTGTCTCGTAGGCACATCCTAGTTGACCCTCATTGTCTTCGTTGTACCTCAGTAGTGGAGACAACTTAACATTTATTCTTCACATGTCCTTACGCCATATCGGTTTCGCGATTGTTAGGCTTGGAACCTCCTATTGAGGATGGAGATCCGCTCTGCTCGCTATTACTAGATGATCATCAAACCAGAGGCATGACTCATGGAAGATCTTTGGTATGTCATCTGCTCAGGCGGCTATGGAAGGCCCGTAATGATCTCTTATTTAACAAACAGATGAGATCAAGCTCAGAGACTGCAAACAGAACGATGAATGATTTTAGTGAGTGGACGTCACAAGCAGAGGAAGTCATAGGGGCTCCGACTAGGATCATTAGCGGCGGTGAACGAAGGAGGGATAAGTGGACACGTCCTATTCGTGGTTGGGTCAAGTGTAATTATGATGCATCACATCGGGAGGGTGACACATTCTCGACTTTGGGTTGGATTATTCGTGATGCAATGGGACAAGTTCTCCATTGCGGAATGGGTAAATACCAAGGTCCATATATAATGGAAGAAGCCGAGTTCACAGCATTACTATGGGTCATCCAAACAACTTGGGGATTGGGGTATCGAAAGATTGAGTTTTGTGGTGACAACCTCACCATATACAACCTACTAAGGGGTAGGTCGGGTAATTTGGTTCTCATACATTACATAAACATGATCGAAGAGTGGTGAGGTTCCTTTGAACGGCTCAACTTCACCTTTGCTCCTAGGGAGGCAAATACTTGTGTGGATAGGTTGACTAAACAAGAAACACAAGACACATCATCATGGTCTTTGTTTACTTATTATCCACACTTTTTAATTCTTTTTGTAACAAACGATATTTCAGATTAATAAAGTAAAACAAAAAAGAAAGTTTTTGAAGAAGTTGTGCCCTTAGTTCTGGATCTCTTTTATGAGGCCTTATGGGTTTCTAGAATTGAGGAAGGAAGATTAGCTAAAGGCCCATATAGTTTAGTTGATCAAGTCACGTGTGAGTAAAGTGGTAAACACGTGAGAGTTGCTTAGGCTCAAGAGATTGTATAAGTCTATCTTCCTCATCATCTTCTCTTCGTTTCGATTCTGTGAATAAAAGTGGTTCTAACAGAATCAGAGAGAGAGAGAGAGAGAGACGAAACACCATTGTAAAAGCTCGAAAGATCTCTAGTGGATTCCGAAAAGAATATTTCGGCCAGATTTAGGCTTCCTAGTTAACGGAGCCGAAGTGGATAAAATTGCGTGTGTGTGTTTTTTTGTTTTAAGGATGTTCTATTTAAATAAAAGGAAAAAGGGTTCAGGGCAAAGCCCAGTATGTGGAAGCCCACAACATTACAACTCGTTACTAATTAGTTAAGAATAAACCAGAGAACAATAATTAGCTGGTGAAGTGAGTTATAGCGTTTCGATCATCTGAGTAGGGTTTATTCTTTCCACTGACGGCGATGACAGGAGAGTGAGTGATTAAATCAGCCACTGTTGGAGTAGATCGGAGGCCAGTTCCTGGTTTGCATCCCTCAAGCTTAAAGCTTTGTCTCTGATTAGTCTATCAACAAGTTTGATGATTTGGTCTGCTGATCTGTAGGTACTTGTGTGTAGCCTGCGGTTTCTCTCAACCCAAATCGAGTATTGCGTGTGTGTTTTCCTTTCTTGGTTTAAGCTTTCTTCTCTTCTTGCAAGTTTCTGTCAACATAGTAGTATATCAAGCTTCACAAATTGGAATCAGAGCGCTTAGTTTAAAGTCGAAGGGTCACGAAGAGGAAGCTTAGGGTTCGGCTCAGATCGAGTCGTCACAGGAAGTGAGTTAGCCAGATCGGATCAGTCGAGGTTCTGTGAGTTCAGGTCGATTCGTCTTGCTTCTAGGGAGGTTCGATTAGGTCAAAGATGTCGAGCACCAGGTTAGATGTGGATAAGTTTGACGGATTTGGTGTTTTTCTATGTATAAGAATGTTTTGATTTTTTTCAGAAGTTATGTTGTATGTTTATAATATGGAGGCAGTGAGGCAATCCAATTTTCAGTTAGGGCCATGTTCGTTTGTGAATACAAATGCAATATCTAAATATTGAATCTAGATGTTGCAAATAGTTGCTGAATCCGAATATTGTTCATTTTGCATTTAGATTTTTCATCTAAATGTAACATCTAGACGCAAATTTGTTCGTTTGTGCATACAAATACATCAAACTATTTTAAAAATAAATTATTTTCTTATGAAATAATTTCATCTCTTTCATAAAATAATTATTTTGTAGTTTGAGTTGTTTTTTGTGGTTTTTACGGATTTTACAGTTTTAAGGTTTTGGCGGTTTTTGCGCTATTGCGGTTATTACAATTTTTTTGCAGTTTTTACGGTTTTGGCGATTTTATGGATTTTGCGGTTTTAACAGTTTTTGCGATTTTGGCGTTTTGGCGGTTTTTGCATTTTATCGGTTTACACGGTTTTACGGTTTTAGCGATTTTTGCAGTTTTGGCGGTTTTTGCTTTTTTCGGCTTTTGCGGTTTTACAGTTTTGACGGTTTTTGCGGTTTTGGCGTTTTTTCGGTTTTACGGGTTTTGCATTTTCGGTTTTGGTGGTTTCTGTTGATCGTGCTAGTTTTACAATTTATGCAGATTTTGCAGTTTTGGCAGTTTTTATGGATTTTGTTATTTTCACGAATTTCGCGGACTTCACTGATTTTGTGGCTTTTCCAGTTTTACGATTTTTTTGCAGAATTTGACGGTTTTCGTGTATTCTGTGGTTTTGCAGGGCTTTTGCAGAATTTGCCAGTTTTGTTGTTATTGTAGATTTTGTGTTATTTGTGAATTTTGCGATTTTTCGTGTTTTATTGCGAAATTTTGTGGTTCTTGTGAATTTTACGGTTTTTGTAATTTTTACGGAATTTAGAGTATTAATTTTTTATTTTAGTGGAGGATATTTTAGACATTTACAATATTTTTGATGTACAAAACTCATCCAAAATCTACTAATAAGTAATAATTTCATCCAAAATATCTAGGTTTTTATGAGATTTGATTTGCATCCAATTACTTCATCCAGATCATACTTATAACTTACAACAAACGAACATCATCCGACATCTGCATCTAGATGCAGCCGCCAAACGATAGCCCCGAAAGCGACGTTTCTGAGACCGATTCCAGTTAAATCTAGAAAAGATCTCCAGAAGTTAGGTTTAGGATTTAGGAATTAGAATTTGGGATTATTTATTTTTATTATTTAATTTATTGATTGATGCTTTGTAAGATGGTTGAGTTTAAGCACCTGGTTTTTCCTTAGATGTTGATATATGGATTAAAGGAGTAGTTTTCCTGGCTTTATTGATTTAATGGAAGTAGATTTTTGAGTTATCCGTGTTTTGAAATATGTGTCATTTTCTTTAGTCTGCGTTTTAAGCTTAAGTCGGTATGGTGAGGAGTCGGAAATGGCAGGACACACGTTCGTGGGCACTCGACCAGGACTCGTGACTTGGACGTGTCTGCTAGTAATTTTTTTGCCCTTGTTACAATCTCTGATAGACCTTGCTTGTTCTTGTTTGATTGTTGCTTGGTTAGTCGTTGAGATCTACCCTAGGACAGAAGTGTTGTAGTTGTTCTCCAGCCACCAACTCCTTGCGCGAGGTTCAAGGTCAATCATCTTCGCTGTTAGTAGCCCTGTTCAGTCGTCATTGTAGTTCTTCGTGGATTGTTTCCTCATCTGATTGAACTTTCTTGAGCTAAAGACGTAGGCTTTCCAAACTGTTAGAGAGTATCGTGTCGGAGGAGGCAAAGACGTGTTTTGTACGGTAGTTATGAAGGACGTGTAGCTTACCCTATCGGAGACATGCCGTTGTTCTAGAATTTTCTGAGAGACGTGTAGGGTTCTTTGATAGAGCGAAGTAATCGAGTTTAGGAATCTTCATAGGATATGAGACGTGGTGTTGTTCTTTTCTTTTCCTTTGTTATGACCCAAGCTCAAGGACGAGAGGTCTTGAGTTGGAATTGGTAAGGCACATGTAAATAGGCTTTCAGCTGAGATTCATGTCTAATGCTTGTCTACGACCACTTTAGACTGGTTCTGGTTTTCCCCAGCTCGGTTGTACATGTTCTTCTTTGATTGGTGTACGACTGATCATAGAGGGTTATTCTGGTATGAAGATGTTGTAGTTGCCCTCAAGCCACAAACTTAGTATGCAAAAGCAGGAAGTCAACTGCCGTAGCAGTACTATAGTTCTTCTCCTTGAACCCACTTTCGTCGCAAGACTAGATTCCTAGAGCTGAAGTCGTAGCCAAGTAAAGTTGTCGTGTGGTAGCATGCCAGGCGGGCAAAGGATGTAAGCGACCAGTGCAGTGAAAGAGGAGCTTTGTGTTGTTCCGTTCTAGAAGAGCTTGTAGTTTAGAAGGCCAATTTATATGAAAAGTAGAAACGTAAGGAGTACGTTATGTTACCAGAGTGCGCAACAGAAGCGTGGTGAAACAACGGAGCATCGAAGCAGATTTCATTGAAGAGCTAATAGGAATAACTCTGGACGGGTGAAGTAGTAAAAGCTAAGCAAGGACAGCTTAGGAGAAACTTTGAGCTGAAAGGACACGATCAACCATTTCAGGATGAGAAGAGTGTCGAGTTAGGATGTTGGGTACGTCTGGAACTCCACTAGGAGATAAGATGGATGACGAAGAACTGGTAGAAGTTCTGCTTGACTTAGCTATCGGGGATGGGAACCCAAGGAAGGATAGTGTGAACATGACCAAAAAAAGAAGTTGAAATATGCAGTCATAGGACCCTTATGCATGACGCTGCAGTTCAAGCGTGAAATGGTAAGAGAGATGTTGAGATGGTTGGGAGTTGAACGGTTTTCGTAGAACTGTGGTAGGATAAGGAGGTCAATCCATGTGGTGTGTTTCTTAGAAGGCGCTGAGGACGGACTTTGTGAATGGGAAGGAGCCTATTTTGAAGGTTAGAACTTCTCAAAGATATGAGAGTTCGACCAAGGTACGGGAAGAGTTATAGTTAGGACATTGGACGTCCCAATTGTTCCTAAGGGTAGAAACAGACACCTTTTGGACTACAGTTGGATCAAGGACTTGTAGTGATTCCTACCTCTTAGAATTGGAGACGAATTCTTTTTAAGGGGGGGGGGGGGAATTGTAACATCGTGGCTCGTAAANATTTAAATTTTTCTTAATTAGGCCCAACAACCAAAAACCCACTCCATCTTTTTAATTGTTTTGTCCCACATTGTTTAGGAGAATGGACTTAACCCTAATCCTCTCCCTATAAATAGAGCTCTCCCTAGACTTTAGAAATCAAAAACCATAAAAGCCAAACTTCTTTCTTTTTCCTATGTAGTTTTCAAAAACCCTAGAGAGAGAGA
This sequence comes from Anastatica hierochuntica, assembly GCA_900406275.1. Lineage (NCBI taxonomy): Eukaryota > Viridiplantae > Streptophyta > Magnoliopsida > Brassicales > Brassicaceae > Anastatica > Anastatica hierochuntica. Next base: position 34,280 of record OVAN01000358.1, read on the forward strand.
GAGCCTGCGAGAGAGAGAGATAAAAAAAGAGAGAGAACCATGTTAGAAAAAAGATCTGAGAGAGAAGAAAAGTCTGAAACCCTGGAGATGTAAGAGCAGAAGCTCATGCAGCCCTAGGAGGAACCTGAAGCTCATTACGTAAGATATAATGATTGCATGTAAATGGATGAGGTGATTTTTCCTGTGATGCCGAATGAGATTCGCCGAGTGAGGCACATCCCGATTGATGGATGAGATTCTCCAAAGAAGGAACATCTTGTTGATGGGTTGACGAGCCAGTGGAAGTCTTGAAAAGGCAGTGGAAGTCCTGAAAAGGTCGTGGAAGTCCTAAAAAGGCACGCTTTTGTTGTTGTGTAGATGATGCTTGTGTAGCAAGTAGGTGAATTGGTTATGGTTTGAGGTATGATAGTAGTTTGCTTGTGCGGTACGCTAGGTACTATTGTTTGGGGCTTTGGGTTTAGGTTTAGACTTTTGGAGCTGAGTAGGCGTTTGGACAACGTGGTGTTAGTTGCATTCTCACTGAGTGACGTAGTGTCGGAAAGTCACTCACCCCTCTCTTTTTTCCATTTTTCTTATTATGGTGTTCTGTCAGGTTAAAGAAGCTAGAAGTGACGATCAACATTCATATTGGTGGTTTAAAAGCGATTTTAGTTATATCTGGTAAGTTAACCTCGATCTACCGGGACTGGGTGTTACAAATATGGTGGTGGAACCGAATCAGATCAAAATCAGATTTTCCGTCACATTCTACCTCTTTCTCTTGGCGAAATAGAATTAGAGTCATGGACCTATGAACCCGAAATATCATATGAAATCCTTAGATGATCAGTTGATGAAGGTTGGAGCGGAGGATTGTTTGAACGAGGACGATGAGTTAAGAAATTAGATCAATGGTCGAGATTATCTCGCAGTGACAGTGGAAGCTCAAGTTCGAATTCGATTGCTTCGTCTTCTTCTTCTCATTGGCATGTGGATTCGAGGAGATACATCCGATCGTATATGGGTTTCACTCTTTGCTTCCTTTCCTCAGCGACGATCCTAGGGTTTCTCCTCAGAAGAATAAGATATCACTTCTCTTGATACTGATTCTTGTCGTTGCAAGATTGATCTCCGTTTACAGGATCATCAATTATTTGGTAAATATTTCTTTCGATCTGAGAATTGAAACGCTTCTTCCCCTTCTCCCAGATTCATTCATGTTGTATGTCTCAAATTGTTGAATTGATTTTGGTGGAAGGGATTTACATTGTACTCGTATTGAGATTCCTTCAATCTCATCTCTGTAGAAACGCATCATATTTGTGTCAAAAAGATGGAATTGTGCTCAATTTTCCCGTTTAAATTTTCCGAAAAGTTAATGTATATCACTATAAAAGCATAAGATTTATAATGTATATCATTATAAAAGTAATAATCTAATACATGATTTTACATTTGACTCATCACAAAATAATAATTAAAAATGTAACAAAAAATAAAGGTTCAAAATAAATTTTCAAAAATGATTGATGTTTGTTTGAATCATTTTTATCTAATATGAAATATATAAGTTATTTAATGATAGTTATATTATATAATATATTAAGTTGACTTTAAATTTTAAATTTTAAATTTTAAATTTTGTAAATTTTAATTTTCGCATTTGATTCATCACAAAAAATATTAAAAATATAAAATAATTGAGGCTCAAAATATATTATTCAAAAATGATTAATGTTTATTAAATTCATTTTTATCTAATATAAAATATATAATTTATTTAAGAGCACTCTCTCCATTCATATATATTGTTTCTTATTACTTTTTGGTAATTTGGACAATTTAAGATTTTTTTTTACTTGCAGTATAAAATACAATCGATGAATAATAAAATGTGTATTTTAAACTACAATTTACTTATATGAGTCATAATTACGTGAGTTATTTCAAAGTGAATTTAATATAAATCTACTTTACGACTCATGATTATGCATATTATTAATTTTAGATATTAAATATTTTATTTTTATTCGCGTATCACGCGAGGCTTTATGTAATCTTATTATATAAAAATGAAGGCTTTTAACGTGAACGGGACACATATGCATAATTATAACTCACGAGATTTTGACATTTGTTATTGCTTTGTTACACGAGACGGTGTATAAATATAAATTAATATAAACTTTTCTTATTTTTTAAAGATGATAAAATAACAAAAATGGAGATATTAACTTATTTTAAAATGGTAACTATATAATTTATAAATAAAATAAGAGGACAACCGTCAAAACGTAAAATAAAAATTTTAAATACATATAATATTTCTAATATATAACATTACAAAATTAATTTTTAAATAGTGTTTTTATATATAATTTGTTATCACGAGTGTTTTATATTACATATAAAATTAATTTTCATTTTAAAATTTTGCACATCTCTGTTTTTTGCACTCAATTCATCATAAAACAAATTACTAAACGTCTAAGGCTCAAAAAATATTATACTTGGTACTTAATCAGCTTTTGTGGTTCGGTCAAATTTGGTTTTAGTTCTTTAGATTAGAGATTTAGGTCTATCTTCCTATATTTATCTCGGATCCAATTTGATTTGGACTTTTGGTTTCTGGTAGGGTTGAGTATTCAGGTATTGGATCGAGTACGTTGAGGTATCGATTCTTCGGTTCTGGAGTTTAGGGTCCACTTTGGTAAAAAAAATTTCGGTTCGGGTCTGGATCGGTTTTTGTCGGGCTCGGGTCAGTTCTGATTCCCGGAGGTGTATCCGAAATTTTTCGGGTCCTATTCGGGTTCGGGTATTTTCGGGTAATATGAGTATTTTGAGTATAAAATATACCAAATACCCATTTTTAAAGAAAAGTACATTAAATTATACTGAAATACTTTTAAAATAATCAAAAATATTAATAAATATATAAAAAAGTTGAAAATATTTAACAATACTAAAAATATTCAAAGTACCTAAAAATATTTAAAAATAATATTCAAAAACTAATTTAATCATATATATATTAAAGTATTATGTATTTGGGTATCGGGTACCAGTTCGGTTATCGAGCATTTTTCGGGTCTCGAATATTTTCGGATGCCCGCTTGGGTGTCTGTTCGGGTTCGAGTATACCCGATATCCGAAGTTACCTAGTCATTGGATCCATTCGGGTATTTGCTCGGATCCGGTTCAGATGTGGTTCCACTTTTTCGGATCGATTTCGATTCAAGTATTCAGATCCGGTTCGAATATTTGGGTCCAAGTATTATGCTCAGCCCTAGTTTACGGTATTTTTATCCACCCAGGATCCAATTTGATATGGACCTTACACAATATACAAAGAAAAAGACATGGACCAAAAGTGTATAAGTTCATTACAACACAAGATACATATAATCGGTGAAGCTTGGACTATAAGTATGATGTGATTATTTTTCTAGGGTTTATATGCTTTCACGTGATTTCTTGTTTTGTTGAGAGCACCTTTTTCTTTGTTGTGATCTTTTCTAGAGAGAAGTTATTTATGAAAACAGAAAGATCCATTAGAGCTTATAATTTTTTTTTTAATCTAGTTAGGTCCGATTTTGAGCGTAAGTTAGGTAAATCACCCGATTAAGGCCACCAACATTTTGGAAAATTTTTTAAACCACCAAAAAAAATTTCATGATAATAGCTATATATACAAGGCCACCAAATATCTTATACTAACGAAAGGTTATTTAGAAATATGTCACATATCTTTAAATACATATAAACTTAATATTTTTTGAAATTTTAAATAATATATTTAAAGCTGGAAAGTCAATAAATTACTTGTATCTCAGACTAATATAATCTATCTAATTCATACTACGGTCAACTAATGTTCCTCCACAATTACTATATTTATTTCACAGCTATAAATCAAAATAAAAATTAAAGTGATGCTAAATGAATGTACGAAGCCTTTACTTTTTTTTTCTTCATCACGAAGCCTTTACTCAAAAAAAAGGGTCTACAGAAGATTCACGAGATGAGACTCAAACAGTGACGTGTAGGACATCGAGGCAGGTGAGACAAAATTGATTAATCAATTTTTTTTGACAGTGTCTTGTTCCACTCAAATCAAATCTAATTCATTTTTTTCCCCAAAAAAAAAGTAAATTATAAATTGGTTTTTTTTAAATTAACAAAGCTTAAATTAATTGGCTAATTTATAGAGTCTTCGATCAAAAAGGATTTGTCAGTTTAAACAACCAAATTTAAAAAGCTGAAAAAGCTGTTCAAATAAAATTGTGAACACGCAAACGTTAAGGAATCAAGAACACATATTTTAATTTAATGTGAAAAAGTGTTGAAAGAGATGAAATGACGCAAGTAAAGTAGTAACAGCAAAAAAATGCAATTATCAGTACGATACTAATATTAATGTCATCCAAATTTTTGTTCAAAATTTTCAAAACAATCATAAAACTTTAGGTTATTTACAAATTAAGCCTGGACATTTACAAAGAATCCAAATACACATTCAAGTAACAAAAAAAGAGAGAGAGAGAAGGAGAGATGGGAACCATAGTAAGGAGGAAGATGATGATGGGTTTGGTTCAAGGGTTATAAAAGTGGCCATTGCAGTGACATTTCCAGCCCATGGGTTTGTAATTAGAATACTGATCAAGAATTGTGGCTAGAGACGAAGGAGGTCTTACGAAGCCACGTGTGAACCGAGAGCGAGTCGGGAGAGTTGGGACTTGAGTGGGCATGCAAGGATGGCAGCCATTGCATCTGTTGTGGCAGCTTGGTGGTCTTGAACCTAATCTTGCTTTATCTTCTACCAAAACCACCTGAAAATGAATCCGAAAGGAACTAACTTTAGATCAATTAAATTGAGATTTGATTAGTGAGTATTTGAATGAAAGATGAGATGGGTTTGATTAGTTTTACCTGAGGATAATTCGGAGGCTGGACAGGTTGAAGAAAAGATGAGACTAGTGGAGAGACAAAGAGAAGGAAGAGGAGGAGATGTGTAGAGTTGTAAATAGCAAACATTTTGATTTGAATTCAAGAATTACTATCATACAGGACGAAACTTCATGTGGGTCTATTGAAATTTGAAGACTTTAAAGGCAAAAGAGAGAGAGAGATTAGAAGAAATTTTTGGATCACAAGTTGAAGTGAGTGAGATGAAGAGAGAGAGAGAGGGAAACAATAAGTAGGAGAGAAAGGGGTAAAATGGTAATTTGAGAGGAGGGTGAAAGGAACAAGACAGAGAAGAGACTCAGACAGAAACTAGCCTTCTTTCAATGTGTCACTTCAATCTTCCTCACTTTCTCTCTTTTCTTTTCGTATAATTATTCGATTGTTATGTTATTGTGTTTTTGGTCTCTAATTGTTATGTTTTTTTTTTGTTAATCTCCTTTGCATTGTTTAGTTTTGAGTCTTTTCAATTGATCGACTGATCTTCACATTTTGTGTTTGGTCTAAATCAGTGTTAAACCTCTGATTAAATGAGTTTGAATATAATATTCTTGTGTGCTAAAAATTCGGATAGATTCTTCATTTTTAACCAAGTTGTGTTTGTTAGTTCTCACTTCTCAACTTAGTTTTTAAAAATATACTGAAATTCTTGTTCGTTACTGTTATTGTTTTGTTTTTAATGCTTATGCTTAATCTTTTGTCAATACTATTTAGCTTCTGAAAGAGGTTTTTCCGGTTAAAAGAAAAAGAGAAATATATACGTTAATTCAATTCATAAAATCCTTTTTCTTATATCAACAACGGTTAATTCAATTCATATATACGTTAATTCAATTCATAAATTCCTTTTTCTTTAGAGAAATTAGTCGGTCGTAGACATTGTCTTTGATGGGTAGTCGTCGAGAGCTTGATCATAGTTTTTGAGAAGTTGTTAGAGAATTTTATAGGTTTCTTTGTCTATTGTTTCGTGTCTCGTCTTATAGTCGGATTTCTTTATTTATAGAAGGTTCTTAAACTTTAGTTTCCGTAGGATCACGAATTTGTCAAACTTCTCTCCCCGAAGGATTATGAAGTTATCCAATTTGGCTTCTCATTCGATTCGGGAGATTCATCAACTATCTCGTACTATTCGCGACTCTTTCATATCCTCAGATCGACTTCCCTCTGAAATAAGACATCTAGATAACGGTTAACCGCTTGAGTCGGTTCCTAAATATTTTCGAACATTTATCAACATCTTCTGGGTCATATTCTAGTTGCATTTAGCAACTATCCATGTATCGTCAACAATTGTTCATGCCTTGTTGACAACCTTAAACATCTTTTGACAATTTTTGAAAGTTACTAGTTGATGACTTTATTTCACCCAACAACTTATTCCCCACTCTACATTTTCTTATTTAGAATTTTGAGAGTAGATTAGCACTTGTCATAAAACCTTTTTTCTTAACTTAAGAAGTACACAAGAAGAGAGAGAGAGAGGGAAGTTACTTTTTGGAAGGAGAGAGAGAGAGAGAGATTGCTATTTGAAAGTAGATAGATCACTTTTTCGTGGCAAAGAAGAGAGAAACAGAAATTATCATTTTTTGTCATTGACTCTTTCACTTATCTTCTAGTGAAAATTGTTAAACATACTTTTATGTTTCGCTTCAACTATTATCGAGGTAAACCCTTTGTGTGGGGGCGTAACATTTAACTTACACGATCGTAAACAGTTATATATTTTGTACTTTAGCATGCCATACCCACTTCATAATTCATGTCGACTCTATACGGTCATATGATAGTGAGAAGTTAATTTATCTAGTTGTGATCATCACTGCTTGTGCTAGATTTGATTTTGATTTTAGCGACTATAATCTGCTTCAAAAGTAGTGAAAGTCGTCACCAGATTGATTCTTAAAGACTTGCCTTTTGATTCAATAGACCCTGCTTTAAGTGATTTATGTAGCGTTTCATGGCTTCATTAGCAACTACTTTTTGATTTTTGGGAAGCTGTGACATTTTCTTTCGGAGGTCATGCTTTTGAGTTAATCTCGTCGCGACATTTCTTTTTACGTGGTCGTTACGACCTACATGGATTGTGTCTCAAGGTTTAGCTAGTTGTGAGCATGGACACAACTAATCGGGCATGTTGCCTAGGTATTTATCAAGTTGCAACATGTCGTTGCATCTAGTGGAGGATTTCCCTCTCGTTTTTGCGTTTAGCAAGTATACTCACTGCGTGGGTTAGTACGAAACTTACTTAAGAAAAATAATGCTTTATTAGGTCTCTAGGACAAGACTCTTAATAAAATATTACATGCAAAAGTGCACTAAAGCCAATGAAAATGTCATAAAATCTAAGAAAACTATCCCAAGTTGAAAAACCTATCAAAAATGAATTTTAATGTAAACTCGAATGTGAAAATATATTAGAATTCGTAAGCCTTTAGATGCAATGCATTCCAGCCATTTTGCGGGTTTCTACCTTCAATATCTTGATTGATCGGGTTTCTTTTCAGAATCGTCCTCTTTTAGGGAAACTTCATCGAGTTGTTCCACCTCTGATTCCTCACAATGAAGAACAAGTGGTGAGCTTTGTAATTGATACAATTGTTGGCTTTTCCCTTTTAAAGTCGTTCGATAACAAGAACATTAGTGCTCTTACTCCCATTTGATTTTTCTAACTCTCCATGGAGTGGGGAACTTGATAGTTTGATGGAGAGTAGTTGGTACTGCCCCCGTCTCATGAACCCAAGGGTGCCCGATAATTATGTTGTAAGCTGAAGCACAATTCAGTATCTGGAATTTCGTTCGTAGGATGATTTTTTCTTCATAGACATGTAGTATCACTTCTTTCACATTGTGTTTCACTTCATAACTAAATTCCATAATGATGTAGATTTTTCAGCCAACCCGATCTCATCTAGGCCTAAACCTTTGTGAGCTTCCATGGAAAGAATGTTTATAGAACTTCCGTTGTCGACAAGAATCCTTTCATTAAGCAGTTAACAAATTTCAGAGATATGACTAATGAAACATGATGCAGAGCTAACACTATTCTACCTTCATCCCCAATGAAGCTTATTTTTCTCGCAAATATGGCTTCACTTCTATCAACGTTGTTGTATGAACGATTTTTTGCAGTTCTAGTGCTTTTTTTAGCAGCAAAGTGAGTTATTTTGTTGATTTCTGAACCTCATGAGATAACGTTGATGACTTAATCGTGCCTTGGAGGTGAGATACGAGTGGACTTTTTTAGAACTTTTTTGCCACATCTATCATCGACGAGACTTCTAATTTTATCATATATAAGTTCTCTCAAGTGACCTTTCTTCAGAAACTCGTTAACTTACAATATTAACGTGATATAATTTTTTATTCAATGACTGTGGTCATTGTGAAAGTCACACCATTTTGAGGCATCGCGCTTTTCATCAACTGTCCTCATTTCCTGAGGACATCTTACCATTTTACCCATTTGCTTTAACTGGCCGACCAATTTTTCATGAGAAATTGAGAGGTTATTGATACTCGGCCAAGATGATGAAGGATGTTTATCACTTTCAGATCTGGTAAGTGGTTGATGATTTTTTTTTTAGTTGCTTCTGCTTCCATTATTCTCGTTACGAGGCCTTTGGTATGGCTTATCGTCTCTGGTCTCTTCTCGTGTCGTGCTACACGAGAGTCAGACGATGAAAGATAAATTGAGTCTTCTTCCCACTTTATTTGCACCACGCCCTTGAAAGTACATCCTCCATAGTTCTGTACTGGTACTTGATTAGTTCTTTGTATAAATTCTCATCTGAAAGCAACCTCTTTTGAATGCAGAGATGACAATAAAGGTCACACAACATGGTAGAGACACTTTTTCTTTGGTAAAGCGGTGTACATAATCACGTAGTGACTCTCCCTTTCTTTGCACCACTTCATACAAGTCACTTGCGGTCTTTTCCAATTTCCTATTAGTCGCAAATTGTTCGACGAAATCGGTCATTCAAGGATGGAAAAGAGTCAATTGAGTCATCGGTAGGTTTGTAAACCATTGTAAAACGTGTCCAGTTAGACTCAAGATGAAACCTTTGCACATAGTCGTCTCAAGGTATTCTTTTTTGATGGCAGCAGTGTACATTAGCTGCTTGTATTGTGCTATATGGTTTCCAGGTTCATCCGTTCCGTCATTCATCTTCATCAAAGAAAAGGTGAACTTCCATGACATCGCTATAAGTGCGATCTTGTCTGAGAATGAAGTATTTGTGTAACAATCGGGAGCACTCTTTGTAATTGGAGGAGTGATCCCGGGAAGTTGTGTAAGTAGGGCCTTTATCTCTTCAAAATATTTTAAGAACCTATCATTCATGTCAGGATCTTATGTCGAGTGGCGATCATGGATGCACCCAGAGGTTAAGCGGTGATTATTCTTTCGACAGTTGTTTCAGATATTACGTTCTCGTATTGAAAGGTAGATTTGTCGTATGTTCCATTCGGAGTTTCATCCAGCGATTGCATTGGATCGACAGGTGTCTGAAATCGATTATGGTCATGGGCGTCGATTTCTCTTTCCGTTGTAACCAGAGATGCGTTCTCTGTTTGTAGGGAAGAGTTTTCCGCTTCAAGTTGAGCAAGTCGTTCTTCGTTCTTTTTCAAATGGGCCATGACTCCAATTGACTCCTAAGATTCGTCGGTGTACTTGTTGCAGACACCCCATCCGTAATTCCTCCGTTCATCATATCTCAGGTAGTCAAAAAACTGTCCCTACCTAGCGCGCCATACTGCTTGGGGTTTTTTTAGTTGATTCGAAACGAGCGAGTTCTACGGAATGACGAGGAAGTTGACATGTTATTGATAATCGGTTTTCTCGTTACAACCAACTCAAAATAAAGCAATTTAAAGACTAATCAATACCTATTCCACGAATAGACAAGGCTTGGAGGCGAGTTTTAGTCGGTCGTAGGCGTTGTCTTTGATGGGTAGTCGCCGAAAGCTTGATTGTAGGTTTCAGGAGGTTGACTAGAGAGTTTTATTAGGTTTATTTTGTCTTTTTTTTTGTCTTGTCATGTGGTATGATTTATTTATTTATTCATAAGAGATCCTTAAACCATAATTCTTGTAGGATTAGGAAGTTGTCGAATTCCTCTTCCTGTAGGATTTGGAGATTCAGAAGTTATCAAGTTCGACTTCTCATTCGATTCAAGAATTTCATCAATTATCTCGTATTATTTGGGATTCTTCCTTATCTTCAAATTGATTTCCTTTTGTAATATGATTTCTATATAACGATTAACATCTTGAGTCAGTTCGTAAATATTCTCCGACAGTTAACAACATCTTGTAGACCATATTCTAGTTGTATTTATCAACTATCCACGTCTCGTCAACAGTCTATGCCTTGTTGACAACCTTAAACATCCTTTGACAGTTGTCGAAAATTGACTGATCGATGATTTTATTTCACACAACACTATCCATACCAGGTTTGCTATTTTTTCGAATAGAACACTCACTCGAATTTGAATATAATATTTTAATAATAAAAATATCTTCTAATCGGTTAATAGAAATAAATTTGCATACGCTGAATTTTGCATTTGTTTGTTTTGTATCTCCACACTAACGAGGAAATAGTCATAGTATTTGTCATTTTAATCATCCAGCATGCCTTCAATATGGACTCAATAGGCCGAAGTAGGGCTCATGTCTCTTTAGACATTTGTAAAGACTTTGAATCGTTGATGGTTTGGTTTGTCATGAACTTGTAACTTTGTGATGACTTTGATGATGGTTTATTTTGTTAGATGATGGTTTATTGGTTTATATATTAAATTGTATGAAAATCAGCCTTTAAGTTTGATCTTTCTTATGCAAGTTTTTTTTTTCTAAATTTCAACACTTGTAATATGTTGAATGTGATATGAGTTTTTTGTGACTTGAATACAAAAAATTCGAAGTATCAAAAAAATTATAGAATTTTGAAAAAAATCTATAAGTCGAAACAAAATCTGAACCCATCTAAACCCGAAAGCACCTGAATCAAATGTGAATTACAAATTAAAAATATCCATTCGGGTATCGTAGACTTGGAGTTTGAACCTGATCAAAATTCGGTTTAGGTACCCAAACGTCGAGACCTACTCTAAATGTTGAGTAGTCCTTTCAACCGTTAAAAAGAAATGCTAGTAGAATATCATTTCACCGGTAAGTATCTTATTACTGACACATCAAATTGGTTCTTTCTTTTGTAAGCAAATATGGAAATCAAGGTTCCATTAATCATCGAAAAATAGTACAAACAAGGAAATTACAGAGTAGTAATAGTAGTAAAACCTTACTGTGTAGTAATAGTAGTAAAAACCCAGAGTTTGACTGTAGTTTTGATTTTCAAACAAAATGAGAAAGAGGTAAACAAAAATTTCCAAGATCAACAATAAATGAAGAAGGATGCAACATTTTTATCAATTTGACTGCTTTCATTTAATACTTTCAACAGTCCTATGTTAATAAATTTGAGCATCTATGCCCTTGATATTTACTCTTTTTTTTCTTTGTGGAGAATTATTTTGACATTTTTTATATATATTAAGAAAAATTTTAAAAAAAATTTATATGTCATTCATTAATACATCAAAAAATTATCATTCCAATTAATACATTAAAACAATTATGCTAAAATTAAAATTTTGTGTATAAATTTGCATCGAAAATGTAAAACGACACTCTGCGTGAAATAAAAATAAAATTTCAAAACGACATTTTTAATGAAACGGAGAGAGTATAAATCAAATCTATGCGTGTCTCTTTCTCTGCGGTATCTTTTTGGGAAATTAGGCAATATATACATGAAAAGTTCATTAACTAAGTTTTTAACTAACACTCAAAAAACAATTCTCTCTCTTCAAATAAAATTACAAAAACACCATAACCCTTTACTCTCATCCATATGTCGTCTCTTTTTTTTCAACACCCCACCCAAAATTTTGATTAGATTTTTGTATTTACAAAAAAAATTTAGCGAAAATTTCAATTACACAAAAAGTTATATTTTTTTTAAAAAAATTAGTATAATTTGAATTTTTCAAATCGGATATATATTTTAAATGTTATGAATCAAGATGTTACAAGTCACGTAATATGAAAATTTTAATTTTTCTTTTTATAGTAATATTATTTTTCAATGTATGTCCACAATTTTTTCCTCTTATCCAACACTATATTCAAATTCTTTTCTACTATTTCCCCTATGGTCTGAGGATTGGATTAAGAGTTTAAAGTTTATGGTTCAGAGTTTATGGTATAAGATTTGGGTTTAGAGTTTAGGGTTTATGACAAAAGGTTTGTGTTTAAAATTTAAAGTTTAGCATTTAGAGTTTAAAGTTTAGGATTTGTTGTTATTAGAATTCAAGATTCCCATAAATAGTACGTTTATAAACATAGAATGTCTACAAAAATAGTATTTCTATATTTTTGTTTTATATTATATGTCATATTGTCTTCATAATTTGTATGTCATAATTTGTAAAATGTGTAATTGTGTGATCTACTGCAAACAATTATGGGGATATTGAATTCTTTTCTACTATTTCCTCAATTTATGGTTTGAGGATTGGATTTAGAGTTTAAGGTTTAGGGTTCAGAGTTTATTGTATAAGATTTGGGTATTGAGTATAGGGTTTAGAGTTTATGACCAAAGGTTTATGTTTAGAGTTTAGCATCTAAAGTTTAAAGTTTAGGGTTTGTTGTTATTAGAATTCAATATTTCCATAAATAGTACGTCTATAAACATAGAATGTCTACAAACAGAGAATTTTTATATTTTTGTTTTGTATAATATGTCATATTGTCTTTCATAATTTGTACGCCATAATTTGTAGAATGTGTAATTGTGTGATATACTACAAACAATTATGGAAATATTGAAATTTTTTCTACTATTTTCTCAATGTATGATATGAGGATTGGATTTAGAGTTTAAGGTTTAGGTTCATAGTTTATGGTATAAGGTTTGGGTTTAGAGTTTAGGGTTTAGGGTTTAGAGTTTATGACCAAATATTTGGGTTTAGAGTTTAGGGTGTAGGGTTTAGAGTTTATGACCAAAGGTTTGGGTTTAGAGTTTCTATTATATAATATATTTTAGAATTTGACGTAACAATGATTTCATCACATTTCACAACTTATATACATTCTAGCGTAAAAATGTTAATATTCTACGCAATTAATTTTGATGTTCTAAAAGTTCAATAAACACAAATAGAACGCCTGCATAAATAGTAATTCTATTTTAAACACATATGGTGGTCCGATACTATCTAAAAATCTATATGTCCTGTCTGGCAGCTTATGGGCAGCGTCATTCATGAGCAACCAAAAGCTCTTTCTCACTTGTAGTCTCCGGTTTTGAGTTGATGATACGTCTTGTCGCGGCGCCTCTCTGTGGGTGATTCTGTAGACGACCAAAATTATAGCGATTCCAAAAACTGTTTTTATCATATTGAAGCATATAGCTGCAAAAATAGAATGTCTATAAAAATAGTAGCACTATTTTTACAAATTATGGTGTTCAAATATTGTTTTCAAAATCTACATTCGTTTCGAAAAATTCAAAAACATGATTTACTCAGAAAAAAATCTATATTTTTCTGTGCTTTCAAAATTTTCATTTAACGTTACTGTAAAGAAAAAATATCAAAAATAGTAATAGAGGGAAAAGTGAGGAGATAAAGAAAAACATCAAACCCACGCGCCACCATAGGAGAAAGTGAAAAAAATTATGTCAATAATAACATTGATTTTTAAATAATGCAATTGCTATGTTAGATACTTAATTAATTTATGTTTTTTTTGTATATTTGGCCAATTAATCCGTTCTTTTTCTCATTCATTTCTATATACACTTTGTCCATTTTTTATTTGTATATCTATTACTTTTAGTTTTCGTCATTGCCATTTTTAGAAAATTAGTTCTTTTACAAATGGATGATCATTTAGAGGAAAAAAAATTTAGCGTAATTAGTTATTCCATCTTGTTCAGCCAAAGTTACACCATTCACACATTAAATACTTTTGTGGAAAAAATGGTAGGTTTCACATAATAGTTGAAAAACTTAATTTTCTGCTAGATTTTGTTACTTCACTAAGAATGAGAGGAACCCAAAAAACAAGCGTAACCTCTTTTATATTTTAATAAAATCATTTTTTTATTTCACTATTTTCACTAAAATTTAGGAATATCTAAGTTAATATAGTGACATACACTCGACAAAAACAATATTTATCGGTTTGAATATTCAATTAAGACAATTAGATTGTTTTTTCAAATTTGAAGATATTATTTAAAAAAATTCAATAACTTCTAACATATTATTAAATAAAATCAAACGATACTTTTTTTTTCAAACGATACTTTCTTTATAAAGAAGAATTTTGGAATAAAAAATAAACTGTATTAGAATTTATTTTTTTGTCAAATTTATCTTTATTAATTATTAAATTTAATATTAATATATTTGATATTATTTTTCTCTATTCATCTGTATTCCTCTAAATAGTTACCATTTATTACTCTTATGTGATTAATCCTCTCGTTCACTTTTTTCCTCTCAATATTATTATTCAACTCATTTTTTCAACTTATTCCGTTGTTCCACTACCATTTGGACCCTAAATGATTGGATGTTTTATAGATACATTTCATGCTGATGAAGGAAATTTTAAAATATACTAAAATTCTTTTATCTAATAGCAGTTAACTAAATGTAAATGATTTATATTTGTTACTTAAATGTGTCAAAAAACGATTTAAATGTACAAAACTACATTAGAAACTTAGGATTACATTCTTTATGAAATGACAAAAGTCTAAAATGACACTAAGGAGAAATTTTTATTTAGTCCATTTCAAATTATGGGCTCGAATATTTGTATTTTTAAAAATGGTTTTTGGATTTTGGTTTTTAGATTTTGGTTTTTGGTTTTTGAGTTTTTGGTTTTTGATGATGGAATAGTTTTTGTTTCTCAAAAATATTGATTAACAATTTATTTTATTTTTTCTTCAAAAACCCAAAATTATATTTTAAAGAAATATATTTTTAAATTTTCTGTTTCATTTTATTTTTTCAATGTTTAAAAGTTAAATAAAATAATATTTAGAAAAATATTAATCATAATTATGTCTAATAAGTTTAATTTTTTTTATATTTTTGTTTAACCTTTAGTGTTTATGTTTTTAAAATATTATTAAATAATTAAATTAATTAACATTGAAAATGGTTATGATTTTAAAGTAATAAAGAACATAAAAATGACATAAATTAACATGAATCTATTTATAATGTCTCACTTAGAAATAGTAAATGTTGATGGCTTAAAAGAATATATTTGCAAAAAAATTATAAATTTTTTTAAACATTATCTTACTGATGTATGTGTGGTCCAGAAACAGATTATGAATTATACAATCAGGAACATTAAAGAAAAACTCAAACAACACCAGACTTGAAAAATGTAATTTTGCTAATGAATCTGCTATAAAATTTGCTTGTCTCTAAACCCAACTTATCTCAACCTCATCAAACCGTTTTATCCATCGGTGGATGTCTTGGACCAGATTATGATGGGGAAAACATAGCTTCTTCCCTTGTATTATATGAACTACCTTGATATTACCCCCTTCCAACATCACTTTGGCAAAACCTTTGGAGCATAAATGTTGTTAGGCCATGAGCTACTTGAAGTTCCGTCTCTAAAGGCTCTCCACATTATTTCTCGATAGCATGGGCTGATTGAAAGTAAACCCCTCGGTCGCCCCATACTATAGCTAACAATAGATCATCTCTGTGGAAACTAGCATCATAGTTGCATTTAATAAAATCTGATTTAGGTCTCTTCCATTGTGAAATTTGTGATGAACCCCCATGGTGTGATACCCTATGACTTGGTTGGGAATGAGTATGCCATTCTTTTGCGTCTCTCATAGCAGCAGTGACGTCATTGTACTGTTGACTCTATTTTTGTTGGAAAACCAATAGGTTACGACTTTTCCAGATATGCAACATCGTCCATATACGTGAGTTGGTGTTTGTGTGAATATCAGTGATGACCTGAAATTTCTCCCCGAAAGATGACTGTGGATCGATCATAGTTCGATCTATTACATGTACTCCTCTCCATATGGCTTGAGAATACTGAAAAGAGAAAAACATATGGTCAAATGTTTCCTCGCCTTGCCAACATCGTTTACACATCGAGTCTGGAGTTATTCGGCGTTGCCTCAAAATCGATCCCACAGGTAGAGCATTGGATAGTAATCGCCATAGAAAATATTTTAACTTTGGAGTTGTATCAAACTTCCAAACGACTGTTTTGAAATCAGACCGACTCGGTGGTGGAATAGGTGGAATATTGGCTTCCAAGTGTGTAGTAAGCCAATAAGCATATTTAACGGTGTAGAGCCCTTGTGAGGTATAATCCCAACCTATCAAATCCATATCCGGAAATGAACTCAGCTGCAAACTATGAATGAGAACAACATCTTCATCCACGAAATTAGCTTGGAGTATATTTGAATCCCATTCAAGATGTCCAGAAAACATAAAGTCCTTAACCATTTTGACATCACATATCGACCCAAAAACCTGACATGGTGGACGACGTGGTTTCGTCGGCAACCAATTCTGAGACAAAATTTATGTATTATACCCATCTCCTATGAGGACTCTCATACCTTGCTTAACCAGATCTCACCCTTCAAGTAAAGATTGCCAAATAAAAGATAGCTTGCGGCCTAGACCCGCATGAAAAATATTTGAATTCGAGAAGTACCTTCCTTTAAGTAGTTTTGCAACTAAACTGTCTGGTGCTTGCATGATGCACCACACTTTGTGTTGAAATTATCAATGTATGAAAACCAAATCGACCTTCTTTCTTTGGTAAACCTAACTGATCCCAAGAAAACCAATGCACACTTTTTGCTTCCGACTTCTTACGCCACCAGAACTTGGCCAATTTTGATTCGATCTCTTTGCAAATCCCAATTGGTAACTTAAAACAATACATTATGTTGACAGGGAGTGCTAGTGCAATCACTTAATGAGGATTTCTTTTCCTGCTTTGGATAGAAATATGTTTGACCAATGAATCGTGCATTGTTGCACTTTCTCAATGATAAATTTAAAAACATCTTTCTTTCGCCATCCTACTTGCTCGGGTAGTCCGAGGTATTTCCCGTCTCCCCCGTCGTTATGTATATTGAGTAGCCATCATAATCTTGTTTTGACCTTGCCTTTGACCTTTGATCCAAACGTGGTAGCTGATTTGTGTACATCAACAGCTTGCCCCGAAATAACTTCGTAGGACTTTAGAGTCTGCATGATTGCCTTACAAGATTGAGGATGCGCGTGACAAAAGAAGAGAACATCATCTGCAAACATATGGTTTGTAATAGTAGGCCCGATATTACTGATATTTATTCCTTTGAGTTGATTCTGCTCCACTGTCTTGGATAACATATGAGATAGGACTTCCGAACAAAGTATGAAAAGGTAACGTAAAAGTGAGTCTACCTGGCGAATGCCACACCCTGGTTTGATGTCTCCACGTGGGTAACCATTTATAAGAACTAAGAAAGAAACTGTGTCTATACACGCCATAATCCATCCGATCCAGACATGGTTAAAGCCCATTGCTTTCATAGTTCTACGTAGAAAGTCCTATTCCAACATATCATAAGCCTTTGCAATGTTAGTCTTTAGGGATTAAAGTTGTCTGGTTCTCCTCACTTATAAGGAGAGAGAGATGAGGTTTTAGACGTGTCACCAAGATCTTGGAGATAATTTTGTAGCTAACATTGCACAGAGAGATGGGCCGAAAATCACTAAAGTATATTGGTAGATCTTTCTTTGGTAACAAACAAATGTTGGTGTAGTTCTGTGACACATCCAACATCTTTGTTTTAAAGAAACATTAAACTGATGCAGCAATATTAGCTTTGATTCGGGCCAAAACTAATGAAAAAGTTACCCGTGAGACCGTCTGGTCCATGAGCCTTCGTGGCTCCGACGTCGAAAACAACATTTTTGATTATCTCTTTTGTTATCGGAGCCGTTAATTGGAGGTTCATAGCATCAGTTACTCTCTTCTAGAATCCTTGGAAAGCATCATCCAGAGCTTGGCAAGTGGGCTTGGAACTTAAGAACAATCCCAAAAATAAGCCTTTGCGGCCTGACCTACTTCGTCATCTCCTCTATAGATATTGTCATTCTTGTCTACTATCGTCAAAATACGTTTCTTAGTTTTTCTTGATTTTGTTATTGTGTAGAAAAACTTGGTGTTTCTATCTCCCAGAGTGAGCCAGTTATTACGACTCTTCAAATGGAAGTAATGTATGTCATCTTTGTAAGCCTGCATGAGCTCTTGTCGCAGAGAGGTAATATCCGCCGTCGAAGAATGATTACCAGAATAAGCTGAGTCCAGCTGCTGCTATAAAGATCTAATTTGCGTCGCCACATTGGTTTTATTGTGTCTCTTCCACTCGGATATAGTTTTTTGAATAGCAGATATCTTGTTTGATAATGGACTATTAGCGTGCTGTTTGTTCCAACTACTGATAACTTCATGTCTAAAACCATCATGTTGCCATAAATTGTTATAATATCGGAAGAGTCCTCAGCGTATAGAGTGTGATTGAAAAAGAGAGAGCAACAACAACTTGTGGTCGGAGCCTTCGAATGGTAGATATTTTACTATAGCCGATGGGTGTAAGGAAAGCTATTGAGAATTTACCATCACATGGTCCAAGCAACATCGAACTTTATGCGTGTGTCTTTTTCATGTCCAAGAGAACTTGTCGCCAACACTTTTCAGGTCATGAAAATTGCAGGTGGATATCATTCTTCAGAAATCTGTAAAAGTATGTTCGGCTCTACGTGGTCTGCCGTGTTTCTCATCATTTGATTTGATTTCATTGAAGTCACGTCCAATTAGCCAAGGACTATAAGGTGATTACGTTGACTTGGCATAGGATGTCCATACCCAAAATAAAAGTTGAAGTCGATTGCATTGAATTTGTCATGGCAATGTACAAGATTTGGTGAATAAGATAAAACAGAAAAAAACAGATTGTTTCCGTAAGAGAGCTATCCCACCACTTAAGCTGAGAGGAGGGAGTGTGAAATAATATTCATAGCCAATGTCACATGTGAAGTCTCGAAGATAGTTGTCGTCTTGTTTTGTTTCGAATAGACAAATTATGTTTGAAAGATACCGCTTACGTTTCTCCTTTAGGCATCAAACCGTCACAGGAATGTCTAGCCTTTGATAGTTCCAAATTGTTACAATCATGGTTTTGGTGGTAGATTCGGGCATGTCGCGCCTCCGCTCGCATCATCTGCACCATCTCTTGCTGTTCCACTCCCTTCGCCCTTGTCTAGACACTTAGCACGGCGCTGCCTCTCTGCAAGAATGGTTTCCACAAACTTTCGCTTATGTGTATCACGGTCATTATCTCCTTCCGTCTCGGCAAACATCGGATAATAACCCATAGCATCCTCCATTTCTTCATCAACATCATGAGACAAAATTTAACCTCGATCCGCCAGTGGCACCAAAGCTTGAGAAAGGGTACCCTGATCACGGTTAGTTCCAGTAGATGGAGGAGATACCCTCTGAGATGGTGTTACTGGTTTAGCGGCGACCATAGCAAAAAATTTTGCGGCATTGTCACCATTGGCAGCCTCCTGCAAGTGTAAATCATTAACAAGGTTTGCATGCTGCATCACAAGCCCATCTTGTGTCCCTGCCCCCATCGATTTTGGTGGCAGAATAGCAAGTGGAATCACATCCAGCGGCGGCAGAGCATCCACAAGAGGATTACCTCGATGAAAACCATTAGGCAAAAGGCCTATCGCCTGCACTCTAATTCGCGGAGGGTAGTTAACTTCACGCAACTGAACAACTCCATTGTTCTAAGCCATATCGTGAGGCTCATGATCATCTTCATCCATGTGTGGTCCATCCGGCCCCGGAGGTCCATTAGACAGCAAACAAGCACCATCGTTATGAGTGAGCATTCCGCACGTAAGGCACACACCCTTCAGCCTCTCGTAACTCAAATAAAGCAAGGTATTAACCCCAGGAGAAACTGGAAGTGTCTTCTGAACCTCATCGGATCACGCACATCCCAATCAATAAGCACACACACGAACTCTACATGAACTGCCACTATTGGGTCAAAATACACTTGAAGCAACTATCCTATTGCGCGGCCAATCAACGCAATGACTTCCCTGTTGATAAATTGGAATGGGATACAACGTATTTAGACCCAGAACGGTATGAAGTAAAGCTCCAAAGGATTGAGTAGAGGAAACCAACGCTCCATGATGAGCATTTGATCCGCAAAGGACCAAGGCCCTCGCCGGAAGACAACATTCATGGATTCCCCTGATGGGAAGATGAACTAGAATCTTCTACCATCAATAATCCACCCAAATTCAAAATCGGCTAATCCCCACTGGTGAGGAAGATTGGCGATGATCGATCTGATAATTTGGTATCGTGGCATGAGGGGTCGACCGATTATCACAAAGCGATTCTCACCCCCGGCTTGCATCATCGCCTATGTTGGTAACAAGACTGACTAATCATTTATCCCCAAATCAAGTTCATCAAATTAACATTGCCATGGTGGGAAGTTGGGAGAGTCGGGAGGAGAAGAGGGCAATTAGGAGAAAGAGAAGGCCTGATATCGCGCACAATATGGATTTCAGAAGGATTTTAAACTCGCCAAAGGGAGTTACATACCCAACCGCTTCACCACGGTTACCGAAACCCATCATGGGTAGATCTTCAGAATGTGGGAGGCGTTCCAAGGAAACTGCCGCCACTGCCCGACGCTGCTATTGGCATAACAAGCGATACACCATAAGTTGGCCTAACCCAGTCCTCTCGTAGATCGCAAAAAAGTCGCTACAACGTCGGGTAAGTCGCCAGCGAAGAGAGAAAAAATCTGATTTTTCAATTAAAATTATGATATTTAAAAAATTTAAAAGTCACGAGAAACTAAAAATATTTTAGGAAATCCATTTGTATAAAAATCTTGAATGGTTAAAATTTCTGATTTTTCAATTAAAATTATGATATTTAAAAAATTTAAAAGTCACGAGAAACTAAAGATATTTTAGGGAATCCATTTGTATAAAAATCTTGAATGGTTAAAAAATGGTTTTGCAAAATCAAAAATAAAAAATCATTCTAAAATCTCTAAACAATCAGGCCTATGTTCTTTTTAATACCGATTTTTGACAATACTAGACAATTTACCCGTATTACGTTGCAAGGATTTTTTTTTATTATTATTTTCCTAATTTTGATATATTCATTAATTAAGATTTGATTGCATCAAATTTTTATTTTATATCTTTTGTTAATTTAATGTATTCATGTAATTTGTAGTATTGTAGTGAACTACTAAGCCACTAGGCTAATGACAAAAAAAAGTTTTGATTTTTCATTATATTTTTTATTGACGGGGTTTCAAATTTTTAGAACCTTAAAATAGTTAGGTGTCATCTTTTGGAGAGACACAAACATTATTATCGTATTGCTTTCTAGTTTTTACCGTATTCATTCAACTTATTAATTAGTAAAATTAAAAAATTTAATACACTTAAACTGTTTCACAATGTTGGATGTTTTAGGAAAAAATTTTGTTTACCAGGATATATTTTTTTGGGTTTTTTATGCATCATTATTAAATTCAAAATCTTCTGATTCAAACTATTGGTTAAAAGATATAAAAAATTGTTTTTAAATATAAGAATAAGGTATATATTGTTATGTGTTAATTATGTGTGAAA
This sequence comes from Anastatica hierochuntica, assembly GCA_900406275.1. Classification (NCBI taxonomy): domain Eukaryota; kingdom Viridiplantae; phylum Streptophyta; class Magnoliopsida; order Brassicales; family Brassicaceae; genus Anastatica; species Anastatica hierochuntica. The sequence goes on from OVAN01000358.1 coordinate 56,050, forward strand.
AATCCAAAAAAAAATATTTTTATAAAATTGAAGTAATATTTATTAGGGATAAAACATTAAATTTAACTTTTTTAAAAATCTTTATAAAAAACTTTAAACGACATATATGTCAAAACAGAGAGATACTATATATTCTTTTTAAGTGAAAAGTCGTAGTAGTCGTAGTTTACAAAAAAGCGAAGTTTTGATCGACAAAATAATGAAAAAAGGAAATAGAATACGGGATGGTCAATGGACCATTGATGATACGAAGCTACGAAGAAAAATTTGGGGACAATTTATTGTGGCATCGACTTTTGTATGTCTTCTTGTGTGTTGAACTTTCATGGTTTGGAATAAATGTACAAATTTATACATTTGAGAAAATAAAAGAAGCCAGTAAATATATATCTTTTTTTCTTTTCAGGAAAAACAGAGAATATACCCAAACGGACAAACCCGTGAAATTTGGAACATTCTTTTTAATTTAAAATGCCATTTTAGCATTTACAAATATAAAATTGAAATATTTTTTGAGAAAACTACAAATTCACGAAAATGAAGGCCGTGAAACTTACGTTCCGTAGGATCGCGTGACGCGTTTCTACAACTATCATTTTCCACGTATCTGATTTGTCGCATTTATATTATTTTATTTAAATTTTAAATAAATAACATTTGATAAATAAAGTAAAGGAAAATATTATATATATATAATATTTTCCATGTTGAAAAATATATATATATATATATATATNTATTACTTTTTTCCATCTAAATTTTACTTTATTAAAAAGACGAAAGACGGATACAAAGCCGGAGATTGGACAGAATCCAAACCCGGAGATATAAGCCGGTGATTGGGCAAACCCAACCCCAGAGTCACAAACTGGCGATTGGGCGAATCCAATCCCGAAGCCAAGTAGTACATGGTACCAAGAAACTAAGTAAAAGGATAGAAAGTAATAACATGAAGAATTGAAAATAGTTATGCCTACAACAAAAGAGTTAAAGGTTCTGAAACTAAGATACGGAAACCTGAACTCTCTGACGATCACTTCATAGAATCAATTAGCGCTAAAGATGAGCCGAGAAACATGAGAACTGAGGTTTACCAATCTACTGTAAACCGTAGAAACCAACCGGAACTTCCTTCAGAAGAGATGAACGCCATATCGATCTGGTCTGTAAACCTGTAACCACTTAACCTATCTTCATATCAGAAACAAAACTCACGGAAGGAAGAAGACTCAAAACACACCTTGAAGGTGGATGGGTAAACTCCAAAAATGTTAGCAGCTCTTGACACGGACCCTCGCGAACCCAACCTTAGCGGACCACAAACTAAGGTTGGTCACCTCCCGCAAATAAAAGAGTCAGTAACCGATCCCACTACTTCGCATAATTTGCCAATAAAGCCACCAAGGAGACTTTCAGAAGGAGAATCGTAGCTCCAATGCAATAAAATGCCATCAAAAAGACGAACCCAAAAACCACCAATTCCACTTTCTATAAACTAAGCCCTTCAAATCCAAAAAGCAAAGCGGCCGAACCATAACCACAATTTGCGTCTACCACTATTCCTTTCTCCATAAATGACAACCAAAAAACTCACCAAACAGAACCTGCTAAACCATCAACCTAATTCTAAAAGACAATTCTGCTTACAAGAATCCGTAGCCGCATAACCACTGATGATGTAAGGCAAATCATAGCCAAATCATTCTTATATGAGAACCACATCATCCACATACGCAACCGGAAAATAGCAGCCGGAAAATAGCAGCAGATCAAAACCCAACAGCCTTGACTACGATGAAGGAAAAACAAAAGCAAGTCCTAAGGATATGTCTTCACGAATCCGAAAACAAACTACTGAAATATTTCGCCATGACTACCGCTTCCCTAAAAGCAAATCTCAGATATTTGCGATTGGTGACGACGATACCAGAATCGACTGCGACGAAGCCATAGATGACATCGTCATGCTCAAGTGGAGGCCCGAGAACTGGATACACTGTGACCGAAATGAATCTCAGGAGGAGATGACAAAATCGCCATGCCAAAACGAAAAACCGACCAACCCTACACTTCCAACTCCTTCAAACCTCGCCGCTGCTTCAGGAACACCAGCTGTCTTCAGATCTGAACCGACTCAACAGTCAAACGAAGTTTTTCCTCCAGTAGACCCACAACAGACGAGCATCTCGGAACGGGAAAGAGAGGGAAGTATAGGTGGTAAAAGGAAAAGACATGAAAAGGAGAGCAAGATCTCCGGCTCCGGCACGAAAACTACCAGCGCCGGAGAGACGGTGACCAAATTTCAGTTGGCAGAGAGAGGCGGCTGAAAGGGACGAGGGTTTTTTTTAATAATTCAGTTTATTCTCTGTCTTTTTTCTTTTCAATGGATTTAAACTTATTGATGCAAAGGATTTAGCGAACAGTGGATTCAATGGGTCATGATATGTATTCGAACTGTTTCTTTTTCGTGCTCGTCAACGGAAGTCCTTATGGTCACTTTCCGGCCCAACGTGGACTTCACCAAGGTGACCCTCTATCGCCTTACTTGTTTATCCTCTGCTCAGATGTTTTAAGTTCTCTTTAAGGTCGGTTGAAGTTGAGGGAACGCTTTGTGGGATACAACTGAGTCGTGGTGGGCCAAGCCTAACACATCTCCTGTTTGCGGATGACTCTCTCTCTTCTTCTTAAAGGCAGATGTTCAAAGTAGTCGGACTCTATATTCCATTTTTAAGGTATACAAAGAAATCTCAAATCATTAATCTGGAGAAATCGATATTACATTTGGCAGCCAAGTCTTTGAGCATACACGCCAAAATATCAAGTCTATTCTTCAAATCCATAGAGAGGGGGAGGGGGAGTGGTGGCAAATACCTTAGGTTACTGGAGCAATTAGGAAGAAAAAAAGACGAAGATGTTTCAGTACATTAAAGAGAAAGTGGCGCAAAAACTTGATGGATGGCAAAATAGGTTATTGTCCACGACGGGAAAAGAGATATTACTCAAAATGTGGCTCTAGCCATACCAATATACTCCATGAACTACTTTCAGTTACCTGGAGAAGTATGTGATGAACTTAATAACTTACTAAGTCAGTTTTTGTTGAGTTCTACCCAAGAGAGGAGAAAGATGTCATGGGGTAAGATGACAACACCGAAGAGAAATGGTGGGCTGGGATTCCGTGATCTGCACAACTTTAATCAAGCCTTGTTAGCTAATCACGTATGGAAAATAATGCAACGACCACACAGCTTAATCTTCAAGGTACTAAAACAATGTTACTTTAAACATACACACATGATGCAGACTATAACCTAAAGAGGTTCATCATTTGGTTGGAAATCTCTCATGTTTGGGAGTGATTTGTTGCGCAAAGGATCCCAAACTCTGATCGGGACCCGGTCGACTATTTCAATTGCTAGCCAATATTGGTTACCCATAGTGCCGAACAGTTCACCAGTCTTAAGGTCGTATGTGGATCCTCGTACTCTGGTGAGCATGCTGATTGATCCGATCATAAGGAAATGGGACAAGAAAATGATGAGTTACTATATCGATCCACAAGATCACTTTTTTATACGGAGATTTACCTCTCGACATCGCCTCTGGAAGAAACATATGTGTGGAATCACACACAGAATGGGATCTATTCTGTGAAATCTGGATATTGGCTTGCCTCTTCCAAACACACAAGTGATAACGATCGATGTGCATCACTAGCCACACAACCAGAGCTCACCATAACAATATGACGACTTAATATGGCTCCAAAGATCTGACACTTTGTGTAGCAAATTTTCTCGAGAAATTTAGCTTCATCAGAAAATCTAAGACTTAGACACATTGAAGTAGATCCCAATTGTACTCATTGTACAAATACGGAAGAGACTACTGATCACCTCTTCTTTACATGCCCATAGGCGTTATTTGTTCGGCATGCCTCGGGTATGAAACTTGATGAGCTACGGGATGAGAATAATAGCTTGGTGGACAAGATGGAACTTCCGATAATTCAACATCAAAAACGAACAAGCGATGTACTAGGGCGGTGTCTTCTCTTCTGGGTGCTTTGGAGGATATATAAAGCTCAAAATGAATTGATTTTCAATAAGAAGCTCCTACTCCCTCAAGGAACAATGCAACATATTTTACTAGATGCACACGAATGGGTAAGCACACTAGAGGCTGAACGAAGCGCAACTGATTCTCGACCAACTATAAGTATGATTAACCAGAGCCAAATATGGACACAACCACAAAAAAGCTAGATGAAATGTAATTACGACGTTTCACACATTGAGGGTAATCATAAACTCGGGACTTGGATGGATTATATGTGATCACAATGGGGATGTGCTCCACTGTGGAATGGGATAATTTCAGGGTCGTCACACGGTCATGGAATTTGAATGTATTGCGCTTCTATGGGCCATTCAAGTAGCTTGGGGACTCGGATATCGAAATGTGGAATTCGTTGGGACAATTTAATGGTCAAAAAGGTCATGAATGGGGAGTCACCAAACCTTCGGTTACATTTTTATCGATTGATGATTGACGACCGGCGCCAACATTTTAACATGATGGATATCACCTTCCAACGACAAAGTTCTTATAGATGTGCTAATGCATTAGCTAGGAAAGCACTATGTAGTTTCGAACCATGGACTTTGTTCTCCAATTGTCCTCAACTTTGACTTCTCTTGTACACGATGATACAATGTTCAATATTTAATAAATTGAATTGAAGGAAAAAAAACCTTTTTGTGAGAGATTTAGCTTAGGACTCTCTTTTTGTGTAAGAGGCTTTGCTTCGAGACTTAGTACCGGAGATATTAACATTTTTCTGCCGTATTTGTTATGATTCTATCTTAAACGGATGATTTTCAATATCTCAGTGGAAATCTTTGGTTTGTTTCTTGTTTTTTGAAACTTTCAGAGGTTTCGGTGGTAGTTTTCGCAAACTAAGAAGTCGCTGCCAGCAATCTGAGATGTCATAGAGATGACGGGGGAGCAATTGGAAAAGGCTTTGAAGTTGGTGTCACTGGAGGATTATGAACCTTTGGTGTTAAAGAACCAACCGAAGTTTAGTGCTTGTGTCAGGAATCAGCTAAGTGTGTCATCAGCAAGTTTCTAAATCCGGCAAATCAAACGATGAAGTCGGAAATCTACTCGCTTCCTAGAAAGTGGAGGCTATATGAGAGAACTAGAGGAATAACTCTGTCCAAAGAAAGTTTTCAATTCTTTTTTGAGACACAGAAAGACTTAAACAGAGTTCTTGAAGAAGGAGCTTGGACAGTGGATGATTGGTCTATGGTCTTAGAGCGATGGATTGAAGAGCCATCTGATGATTATTTAAAAATATTGCCGATCTGGGCCACGATGCATAATGTGCCTGTTAGCTTCTACACGACTGAAACCTTTGAGGAGATTGGTGAGTATATCAGAGAAGTTATAGATGTGGCTTTTGATCCTGAAAAACCACATGTATTCGACTATGTCAGGGTGCGTGTTCTGTTTGATATTTCCAAACAGTTAAAGACAGTCAAAAGTGTGCAGAAGCTTAATGGAGATGTTGTCAAGATTCACTTTGAGTATGAGTGGATAAGGAAGAGATGTTTTCTGTGCTAGAGATTGTCACATGACAAATCACAGTGTCCTTTGAATCCTTTAAACTGGCAGGAAGCTCTTACGGGTAGGAATGAAAAGGATACTCTGAATGTTTTGGATAACCAGCTTGTCCTTTCTCCGAATGATCCGTTTTTTGGTATTTGACGGAAGAACAAGTGGGTTGTGATGCCAATCTTGGACGCAACAAAGTACACAAAGATGTTTTGGATGAATGAGGTTGTATGTGCAGGGGGTGATGAGTCTGAAAGGAGAATAAGAAAACTTCACTACAAAAAAAAGAGGCATTGATAGCACAACATGAAACGTTATATATAACGTTTTCACAAACGCTATATTCGCCCCAGTTATAATAGAACCCCCCCCCCCCCTACGATAGCGTTTTTCTTAATGCTATGGTAGTTTTAACTATTATAGTGTTTTTTCTTCTTGCTATTGTTCGTTTAATCTATTATAGCGTTTAATGCAGTTTGTATATTGTTTATAACAGCTTTGATTTGATGCTCTGAATTGTATTGGTAGCTCACCTGTACATGCTATAGTACTATGTAATATAACTCCTCATAATAGTACTTTTTAAATGCTATGGTAGGGTTGACTATTATAGCGTGTTTACTAGTTACTATTGTTGGTTTAATCTATTATAGCGTTTGATGCATTTTGTATATTGTTTATAATAGCTTCGATTTGATGCTCTGATTGTATTGGTAGCTGACATGTACATGTTATAGTACTATGTAATATAACTCAAACAAGGCTACTTTTATATGCAATAATATATGTTTTTATATCACTAATTTATTCAGCATAAATTGTTACAAAAACCATAGTTGTGAACCATTCAAAACACAATACTTCCAAGTTATACATAGTCTCAAACACACACAATACCAGTACATTATTCAACTTCAAAAGTACATAAAACATACCATCAAACCATTAGATGAGTCACAAAGAAGTCTAAAGAGATACCTCATTTAACATAAGATGACTTTGTCTTTTGGCCATGCAATGGGTGAACCAATTGAATCTCCCATACACTCTATCTCACTTGATGAGCGCCAAACTACAGCCTTCTTCACCTTTACGACATCAACCCAACCTTTGACTCCGTCTGACCCTAAGGGAATAAAGTGACAAGTTACTTCTGGGTTGTCCGAAGCCCATCTTCCTTCAGCAACAACCTGCTTCTTTCCGCCAACATCCATCAGCTTGCACTTCTGATTCTCTTTCGGATCTTCTGGTGGAGTGTGACGCTGCAATGGTTACAACACAAACAATTTCATTACAGTAAAAATCATTAACATAGTAAGTAAAAAGACATAAAAGAAAATTATCAGAGATCTTCTAGTAGGAGGTTGTGGAGTTGGTTTAACTTTCTTTACTACTGCAGGTTTTGGACTTGATGGTGGAGTTTTCTGCTTAGGAGATTCAGAACTTGGTGATTCATACAGTGTGCCCTCTAGTGATGCAGATTTTGAAAATTTTGGTGAAGCAGCGACTAAACCATTTGGTGAACCAAAGAGTAAACCTTTTGGTGAAACAGAGACTGAAACTTTAGGTGATGCAGACACTGAAAGTTGTGGAGACGATTTAGAACTTGATGCTTTAGCAGATGTTGTATTTTTTAGAGTAGGAGATCTTTCAGATGTTGCAGTTGTGTCATCTTCAAACACACACTTCTTGGCAGACCATGCTACATACGATTTTAAAGAATGCCCAAGGTATGACTTGTCTTTAGTAGGCCTCCATAGAAATGTATCAGATTCATGCACCACATCCAGAAAAACCTTCACTACATTAGGTCCGAGCAGAAGACCATTAACCAATGCTTTTGGATCTTGACTCACCCAACGCAACAAGTGGTGAATCACTTTGAGCCCAATCTAGAAGTTTGCATTTGTTGGTAGAATCCGCCTTTGGACTCTGTCATACATATACAGAAATCAAACAGCTTATGCACTAATAGAGAATTACAGAATTATTGAGATTGATATATGGTTATGTGGGAGAAACTTTACCATCAGAGGAATGTCTTCATTGTCTATGAGAATACACTTACTGACTTGCCATGCAATCATTTCTCCAACAATTTGGTCAATAGTATGCATCTCACTTCCAGGTCTCCATAGAAAGGCATCTGGCTTGATTGCATTTTCAACCCAGACTTTAACAACATTAGGACCTAATGAGATGTCATCGACAAAGTCTTTCGGATCAGAAGAAACAATATGTCCCTCATCAACTTTTTCATCAGTAATATCCCAATGAACCAACACACACTTCAGACCGGTTCTTGACTTAAAACTCTACAAATGTGTAAGTTTAACGTGTCAGAATTTACAATACACATTCCAAAGCAAGCAAAATGAGCCTTAAAGGAACTTACTCCTGCATCAGCTGAGTTTTCACCTATTTCAACATCTGGTCTCTATGACATAAAGGTTTTCATAGTCAAAAACCATGTAATAAAAGGCTGATTAAACTAAGAGTTTGCATCCGATGAATTATAACTTACTTGTTTCTTGTATCTGACAAGTTCATCTTCAAACTCAGAGACCCTGCCCATTAAACGAAATTGACTCTCTTCCATTTGAGTCATAAAACGTTTCTTCACTTGAAAACATGCTAACTTGGTCTTATTCATGCTTCTACCCATTGCCCTAATAATGCCAGGATTTTCAGGTCTTAAGAGCTTTGTTAGTTCATCTTCTCTTGGGTTTGTTGAATTTGATGGAGC
>OVAN01000359.1:0-64385 GCA_900406275.1 Anastatica hierochuntica
AATTTGCTACTAAAATCTTCCTCGCAAATTGGTCTGTTTCTTGTAGTGACTCGCCAGCTTTTGGCTCCGGAAAGACGTAGTTCTTTGCCGGCTTCGATATGTATCCTTGTTTCGTTTGGTTTGATAATAAATTTCATCATTTAGGGGGAAAAAAGCCATGTTTACGTTTCTAATCCACCTTTTTTTCTTTTTCTTTTTTTTGGTTTTTCAATGCCCCTCCAAAAAAAATTTGTTTTTAAAACTAATTGAAAATATCAAATTGCAACATACACCCAATTGTTTATAATTATTATTTTTTTGCCACAAGAGGTTATTTTTGATCATGTTAGAAACCTAAATAAACTTTTCTTTTTGACTATCCTACAAATTCATTCAAGTTTTAATTTTCAAATGTGTTCATTGTTAACAAGCGTGGTCCAAGGGTCAAATCCTCTATGTTACCATTATTAAGACTAGTGTGATCAACTATGATTTGATTCTCAATAATAATATCAAGGTAACATCAAACTTTAGTGCTTTTTGGTCGACACTTTATTATATGATTAAATCAAACAAAAATGAAGATACGACAATTTTAGATTTTTTTTGAAATTTTTAATACTTTGGATTTTATTAAGTTCGTAAATGACTAAATTGATCGCGCAAGTTATTTAATGGAGTAATAATCACCACAAATGTTGTATTGTAAATCAGAATAATTGAAAAAGCGAAATTAATGAAGGTGATTTTAGATCATTAGGAGAAGGTGTTAATGTAATTAAGGATATTTTAATGTTAGATCTAAATAGCCGACAATATGCCTGTATTGTCGGCGTGTCGGCCGTCGAAGTCGGCAAACTCCTCAAGTCTCCCTCCAATAAACTTCAAACATATGTTGATATTATTCGTATTAAATTGTTTTGGTTTTGTAATCTTGAAGAGTTTATTATTTTTTGGCATATGTCTTGATTCTTTTAAAGTTAACACAAATTAATAATGAACTGGATTTTAAATTATTACACATCATTCTATTATTTATAAAACTATGATTAGTTATATGAATTCTTTAAAAGATAAAGTAGAGATTACTAATTATGCAATATATTTATTATATGGTTGTGTTATATCCTTAATTTTGATCATTTTTCTATTATATGTTTATCTTACGTTCTCATGAGTTGGTTTTTATCCTTTTCGTGCATATTCGGCTGTTGTGGCGTTCGTGTTTGATTATCCTCCAAGCAAAATAAAAGTTTTATTTCATATACAGTGGTGAGTTTGAAAGGGTGTTAGACTTTTCCAAGGAAAACTGATGTTGTTGAAAATGTTTTGGTCTAATATCAACAGTGTTAGGCTGTTAGTTACTGTAATACCCTTGTATCTTTTTTTTTTGTGTCTTGTTCTCTTTCCAAATCCGCAGGTCCATTATTTTTCACAGTCGGAAGCGCTATTTCGAAGAGGCTTTAAAGATATTATTTATTGTCCCTGCAAATTTTCATGCGATCTTTTTTCGTGATTTGTCCTCATTGGCACGTTTCCATACACTCACTTCCCCGAAAGGTCACTCATCTTAATATTACTCCAGCACAAACGGCAGAGTTTTCTCATGACAAGGGACCTTTAAAAGATAAATGTATTCTGGTGACATAAGTCAAATCAATCTTTTCAAATTCTCCTTATACACCACTTTTGCTCTATAAATCGGGGTCTCACATCCGTTGCTTACAGAGCGCAACACTCTCGTCGCAGACCAGGAGGATTGTCACTCCCGATGGTGTGAATCCATGAATCCACACTAATCTGGATTCAATTCTAATACCAAAATTGTAACACCCCCGCCCTCTTCTCCAGTGTGCCCACGATGTCTTCTCTCCGGATCCACGAGCTCATCTTGTTCGACGGTTGGAAGTGCTCTCTCGAGGAGGCTTTAAAGAGGTTATTCACTGTCCATGCAAATTACCACACAATATTTCTATGTGCTTTGTCCTCACTTGCCCGATCTCGGAAACTCACTTCCTGAAATGTCACATATTCTAGTATTGTTCCAGAACAAGCACGCTTAACTGCAGAATTCTCTCAAAGCAAGTGATCGAAAAGATAAGTGCATATTAGTGATGAAGTTACCTAGTTCTAAGTTGATAAGGATTTGGTTTTGTGTTTTATTTGGGAGTTATCTAAATAAAAGAGTTTTCCTATTAGAATTAGGATTTATCATTTGCTATATATATTAAGTCGAGTAATGGGTTTAGAATTGTGAGAGATTTCTAAACTTTGAGTTTTTTTAGGTTTTGAGTTATTTTCCTAAGTGTTGAATAAATAGAGTTTTTCTTTATCAAATCTTGTATTCTCAAATCTTTGTGTTTCTATATTTGGTATCAGAGCTCAGCAAAACAACTCGTCTCTTTCATCTTTGAAATCAGTTTTCAAAACTGACGTGTTGAAACCTAGAAAGAGACGTGTTCTTCTCGAGTTCTTATATCGAATCAGTTTGTGATCTTACGACGAAGACCATCGACTCAAGCATAACAAAACAAAAAGCTTGCGACAAATCACGAGAGATACTCTGTTTCTTGTGTTCTGAAGAAAATCTGTTTTTGACGTTTCTAAAACAAAGATAGGAAGATGAGTGAAGTCGTTCCTGCGGCTGTTGTGGTTGAAAAGCCAAAGGAAGGAGGTGGTCCCTCTTCGATAAAAAATCCAATGTTCACCTCGAAAAACTACACCGTGTGGACTATGCGAATGAAGATAACACTCAAGGTTCATAAGGTATGGGAAACAATAGAAGTTGCAATTCCTGATGAAGATAAGAACGATATGGCGATAGTCTTATTGTTTCAATCCATACATGAGTCCTTGATACTTCAAGTTGGAGAATTGAATACGACAAAGAAAGTGTGGGATGCTATAAGAGCAAGACATGTGGGTGTTGAACGGGTAAGAGAGGCGAGATTTCAAACCTTGATGTCGGAGTTTGATCGAGTCAAGATGAAAGAATCAAAGACTATCGATCAATTTGGAGGAAGATTGTCTGAGATAGCATCAAATTTGGCGGCTTTGGGAGTAATAATCGAAGAGCCAAAGCTAGTAAAGAAGTTCCTCAAGAGCCTACCAAGGAAGAAGTTTATACATATTGTAGCCTCATTGGAACAAGTATTGGATCTCAATACAACTGGTTTTGAGGGTATCATCGGTCGGTTAAAAGCCTACGAGGAACGTATCCTCGAAGATGATGAAACACAAGAAGACTCAAGTAAGATAATGTATGTGAATACATAAGCTAATCCGAGCCAAGGATATCAAGACAATTACAACGATTCAAGAGGCAGGGGACGTGGTGGAAAGTTCTACAATAGAGGACGTGGGCGTGGAAGGCACAATGGAGAAAGATGAGATACATCAAAAGTTGTGTGCTATAGATGTGATAAAGTAGGACATTATGCTTTCAACTGCCCATATCGCTTACTTAAGTTACAAGAAGCACAAGAAAGCGATAACCATGACACTCAAGATGCAGATGAGTTGATGATCCATAAAGTGGTATACCTACATGAGAAGAATTGTATACCAGAAAAGTTTGAAACAATTGAAGGACAAGATGACATATGGTATCTAGATAATATAGCAAGTAACCATATGTCCGGAGATCTTAAATACTTCTCAAAAATTGAGAAAACCGTGACTGGAAAGGTTAGATTTGGAGATTATTCTCGTATAGATATTAAGGGAAAAGGTACAATATCATTCATGGATTTAAATGGAGAAGCAAGGACGTTAGATGATGTTTATTATATTCCGGACTTGAAGAGAAATATCATCAGTCTTGGCCAAGCAACAGAGTCAGACTGTGATATAAGGATGAAGGGAGAACACCTAATGATGTGCGATCATAATGGGAGACTTGTAGCTAAAGCAAATCGGTCAAAGAATAAGCTTTACAAGGTTCGGATGGGTCTAGTAAAAGTCGTGTGCCTTCATACATCGACGGATAATAAATCAAACAAGTGGTACGCGAGGTTGGGGCATGTAAACCTCAAAATGATAAGGTCCATGAAGCAAAAGGAGTTGGTTCACGGAATCACTACCATCGACTTTACCAAAGAAGTATGTGAATCATGTCTTTTAGGGAAGCAAACCCGAAGAGAATTCCCGCAATCTGCCGCGTTCCGAGCCACCAAAGTACTTCAACTTCTACATGGAAACTTGTGTGGCCCCATAACATCGAGTACTCACTCTGGAAACAAATATGTGTTTGTAGTAATTGACGATTACTCAAGATACATGTGGACAATTCTTCTAAAGGAGAAAAGTGATAGCTTTAAAAAGTTCAAGAAGTTCAAAAGAATGGTAGAGCGAGAGACTGAAGCTAAAATACAGATTTTCAGGATATACAGAGGAGGAGAGTTTACATCACAAAAGTTTTAACTCTTTTTGTGAAAATTCCAGAATAATAAGGCATCTTACGACTCCTTATACTTCTAAATAGAATGGCGTAGTAGAAAGGTGGAATAGAACTCTAAATGGAGATGAAGAGAAGCATTTTAAAACATATGTGAATGCCAAATTGTTTCTGTGGAGAAGCAGTTCGTCATTCCACATATCTCTTGAATCGAACAACAACAAGAGCCCTCAAAGATAAAACGCCCTATGAACTACTACGGCTGAAGAAACCAAACATCGAGCACATTCGGGTCTTCGGATGTGTTAGCTATGCAAAAATGGAGAAACCTCAGCTACAAAAACTTGATGGTCGATCTCGAAAACTTGTTCATTTAGGAACAGAACCTGGCTCCAAGGCATATCGACTATATGACCCACAAACCCTGAGAATAATTGTGAGTCGTGATGTGGTTTTTGATGAATTCAAAGGTTGGAATTGGGAACAAAATGTGTCAAATGTTAAGCATAACGGAAGTTTCAGACTCACACTTGGAGTCTTTGGTAATCATGGGATTCAAGATGCTAGAGGTAACGAGCTGATAAGTGTCGAGAATGGTGGAGCTCAAGCTCCTGCTCAAGCTCTTGCCGAAGCGGGCACCAAAGGCACGACGGAAGGTGAAGTCGCCTCCGACAACGACCATACCGAAGCTGATAGAGAAAGGGAAACTATCGAGAGAGAGGAACAACCACAAGTCAACTTGAGAAGGTCCGAGAGGCAGAGAATGAAACCAAAACATCTTGAAGATTATATTCTCCTTGCTGAAGAAGAAGGTGAAAGACTTTTGTTGTGCCTAACTAATGAATCTGCGAGCTATGTTGAAGCGCGTGACTCGAAGGAATGGACGCTTTCTTGTGAGGATGAGATCTCCTCTATAACAAAAATCAATGATGGGATCTCGTGGATCTCTCACTTGGAGTTAAGCCAATTGGTCTAAAATGGGTTTTTAAGCTCAAACATAACTCATATGCATGGAAGCATTAATAAGTATAAAGCACGTCTTGTCGCAAAAGGTTATGTTCAACGTTATGGAGTGGATTTCGATGAGGTTTTTTCTCCAGTAGCAAGGTTAGAAACTATACGACTTCTTATTAATCTTGGAGCTCAAAACAGCTGGGAAATACATCATCTTGATGTTAAAACCACATTTCTACATGGCGAGCTTAAAGAGACCGTGTTTGTTACACAACCTGAGGGATTTGAAGAAAAGGGTCAAGAAGATAAAGTTTACAAACTCAAGAAAGTGTTGTATGGATTAAGACAAGCCCTAAAAGCTTGGAACAATAAATTGAATCAGATACTTGTGGATCTTCGGTTTGTAAAATGCTCCAAAGAGCCTTCAGTTTATCGCAAAGAGGTATGCGATAGTCTTTTACTTGTAGCTGTCTATGTGGATGACCTATTTGTCACAGAAACTAGTAAGATCGCCATTGATGAGTTTAAGGAGGAGATGGCTTCAAAATTTGATATGAGTGATTTGGGAAAATTAACATACTATCTTGGAATGGAAGTGAGACAGCTTGAAGGTGTGATAACGTTAAACCAAAGTCGTTATGCAATAAAAATCCTACAAGAAACAGGGATGGGAGATTGTAATCAAGTTCATACGCCTATGGAGGTCGGGTTAAGTTTGTCGAAAGCCGAGGGAGAGAAGGAGATAGATGCGACGATGTTTAGAAGAAATGTTGGATGTTTGAGGTATCTCCTTCATACTCGACTAGATTTGGCGTACTGTGTAGGATCATTAAGCCGATATATGCAATGCCTGAAAGAATCGCATAGAGTTGCCATGAAGCAGTGTTTGAGATATTTAAAAGGAACAATTACCTTTGGTTTAGTGTTCACAAGATCAACGCCAAGTTTGTCAAAACTGGTTGGCTATAGTGATAGCAGTCATAACGTTGATCCAGATGACGGGAAGAGCACAACATGACATATTTTATCTTGGCGAAAGTCCTATCTCTTGGTGCTCCCAGAAGCAAGATACAGTTGTTTTATCTTCATGTGAAGTTGAGTTCATAGCGGGTACAGAAGCAGCTATGCAGGCCATTTGGCTACATGACTTACTTAGCGAAGTCATGGGTACATCGTGTGAAAGAGTTTTGATTAGGATCGACAACCAATCGGCTATAACTTTGACTAAGAATCTTGTTTTCCACGGACGGAGTAAGCACATTCACCGAATGTATCATTTTATTAGAGAATGTGTTGAGAACAGACATATAGAAGTGGAGCATGTGCAAGGAACTGAGTAGAAAGCAGATATATTGACAAAAGCTCTAAGAAGAGTCAAGTTCAAAGAGATGCGAGACCTTTTTGGAATGAGTGACTTGGCAAAGATGGATTTCAAGTTTAAGGAGGAGAATGTTGCATACGCTTGAAAGAAGCTTGAGGCTAAGTTACCTAGTTCTAAGTTGATAAGGTTTTGGTTTTGTGTTTTATTTGGGAGTTATCTAAATAAAAGAGTTTTCCTATTAGAACTAGGATTTATCATTAGCTATATATATTAAGTCGAGTAATGGTTTTAGAATTGTGAGAGATTTCTAAACTTTGAGTTTCTTAGGTTTTGAGTTATTTTTCTAAGTGTTGAATAAAGAGAGTTTGTTTTTATCATATCCTGTGTCCTCAAAACTTTGTGTTTCCGTAGTTAGTCAGATCAATTCTTTTAAATTTTCCTCGTACACCACTTTGACTCTACATACCGGAAATTCACAGATATCCTCTTACCTTGCAAGTATGGTTTTGCAAGATTTTACATGATCAAAACCAGTAACATATAGAGTTTCATTTTATGTAACCAATCGTAAGTCTAAAACGTGTAAGACTATTTGATTACCCAAATAAGCAATTTTCTATTCGTTACCTAGTTTTTCCACTATCATTTAACGTTTTTTGGAAAACACTATCACTAAGTTGATGTTTTTGTGTTTAAGTCATTAGGTTAATACTAGTCTTTTGTATTTAATTGTTATTGTAATTGTTTTCTTATCGGGCTTCTTGTTTTCTCTATAACCTCGGTCTAAAACAAAAATATATACTATGATTAACATTTTCCTCAAAAGAAATGGATCTTCACACAAATTAATAACTCCTTGAATTACATAACACTGTTTGACAAGAAAAAAAAAAGAATTCACAAAATATTAAATGAGTTGTTTATTAAGATATTGATGTCGGTGAGAAATGGACCTCTCATTGGCCTTGGCCATACGTGGATCAGTCGAGTCAATTATTATTTCTTTATGTAGGGAAAATGTCAAAAGCTGTTTATTCTACATCATACATACTGACACACACGCACAAATATTAAATTATATACATATATTACTTTATTACCCATTTTAAACTGTCCTTTTTTGGTTCAAAAAAACTAATCCAATAAAATTAGATAATAGACTATTCTAAAATAACCTAAGTAGTGATGAAACAGTTCTGTGGATATATATAACTTCAATTCACGTTCGTAAAATTATTAATAAATTATTTGAGGAATTTTACGAAAACGTCCTCCATTTGTAAAGAAACAAAAAGCTAACTAAATTTTTTTTTTGGGAAAATTAAAAACTAACTAATAGTTTTTTCACTTTTACAAAAAAAACTAATAGTTTTTTCTAGGTTATCTATTGTAATTTTCTATGAAACTAAATTGCATTTTACCAAACTAAAGTAAATATTTTTATTCTAACTAAATTAAAAAAGTGTGAAAACCCTTTGTCTCCTTAATCAAAGATGTAAGACTTCTACACAAAAAGTCTAATTTTACAAACTTTATATAAAACTTTAGAAGCAATCCAGAATGTCGTATGAAAAGTCGTTCATTGTAGTTTTGCGTGTTTGTGGAAAAAATATCTCTACCGAAGATATTGCAGTGGAGTCACTTATAAAATTGTTGTTCATTTTAATCGCATAGAATGCATATTGCGATATACTATTCATAATTTGTAACAGAACTAGAATTTTAATATAGATGATATTATAACATTTTATTCGATCAACATTAAAAAAATTAAATGATAAAGTATAAGCAGATTGTTTTAAATAGACCTAATCAAATCAAACCAAAATACTATTAACATAGCTATATTCATCCATAATTACATTGCATTTTGTATTAACTAGCAAAGAGTTGAATCTGCGTTGTGCACGAATATCTTTGATTATACACACACATTTAATTGTATGTTATTTTTACCTATAATTATTTTTTAAAAATAGGTGATTGTCCGCGTATACACGCGGATTGATATTTGAATTTAGATTTATGTTTTTTTTATATTATGGATTTTTGTCAATGAACATGAAATATGTTGTGTTTTTTGGTCATCAGTGAGATATAATGTATATACAAACGAAAAATATTTTAATGTGTTGGTGAATCGAAAACTATTAGAACCAATCAAATGTAACTCTACTTATGCATACCATTTGAAAAGAGTTTTAACCAAATCTCAATGGTCTATAAATAGTCGAATTAGCAAATCTTGCATTTTTATCTTGGAAATTATTGATAGTTTTCAAAAAGTGATGAGAGCTCCTCAAGATCAATCATTAACCTAAAAACTCATAGATATCATTTTTGACAATGACTATCCCTTGATATAATATATGCCCGAAAAACTTATTAGTCACTTTAAAATATTCTCTAACAAAACTCATCTCAAATATCAAAAAATAATTCTAATAAATGATCAGTTGTTTCATTCACATTAATAATGGAACCTGCTTTTGGAGAGATTACTGAAATTTGTAGATACATTTCCCTAGAACTTTTTTCTCCACTGGCTTTTTTAAGAGGGTGGTTCTTGTGAGTTTCAAAAAAACATATGTTGCGAACTAATGGGATATAAAACATAAACGATTTTCTTATATAATCAATAATTTTCCAAAACTTAAACTTGAAATTATGTATAAAACGACTATGTTTATTATAGCACCATGTATGCACTACTACTGAAGCTATAAAATATTTTAGCTATTTTTAAAAGATAGAGGATTAAGCAAGAGTATTGTATATAACATGACATCTCTAAACCATGTGTGTGTCCAAATTACAAAGATTACTTACTTTGTATGAAAATTTTAGTATTAGTTCTTTTAGTGTAATTTTCCATATTTGATATATTCGCAGTCTTCTCTCCATGGTTTGAGCATGCCCCTATAGATGCATGTATTCATGACATGATAAATATTTATTTAATGATTTTAGAGCCTAAACGTAATATAAAGAAACAATGTAACTATGCTATAACGGTTCACACACAAGAGAGAATGCAAAGCACATAGTGGAGATTTTATAAACTTAAGATAGCAATTTGAAAAGAGATATTTAGATATACATTAGATTACCGCGAGACTCTTGATTTTGTTCTACAAATACCAATACACGAGCATCAAATACATATTTAATATGGAGATGAACAATTAAATCTAGGAAAGATGAAAGGTCATGAAACTGACGAAGTTACAAAATTCTAAAAGTTTTTTTTTGGACATGTGTCACCATTTGGAGTGTTGACGTGTCCTTCTCTTGGAAAGAATTGAGCAACTATTATATATTAGATTAGATAATAATGTAGGAATATAAATGAAAAGCGAAATAAGATTTGGATTTGAGTTTAGAGAAATAATATATATGAAACTCACGTAAATAAATAATTTAGATAAATATTTATTTTAATTTGTTAAGTTATTAATAAATTGATTCAATGTAAGATAGATATTTTACAATGATTCTTTTTTAATAGAGCAGATTTATAAAAGGGGCAAAACCTATATATACATATAGATATTTGTGGAAAAAAATATAGATCTTTTTATCACAACCGCGAGATTGGACGACCACAATTATTAAGAAGCTTAAGAAGCTATTTATTTTAATAATTAAAATGCCACTTCTAATAGTGTTGCTAATGCAAATCTATCTAGTAACATTCAAAAATCCTCTTTAACTAAAAAAAAAAATTCAAAATCATTTGAAAAAAAAACTAATTGAGCCGTTAGATTTACATAATTACACAATAACAGAATCTTTATCTTTTTTTACAAAGAATATACTTAAAAAATAATAAAAAGGACAAAATCTTCCGTATGTGCGACCTTGCAAATTGCAACTCGCAAGTCTTGGCTTTACTTTTTATTTTTTTACTTGAGAAGAACTTCTCCTTTTCACTTTTATTTTATTTTTATTTCATCAAAATTTTGTATTTTTCCAAATCTGTGTTAGCAATAGCTAAATCTCTTTCTCTCTGTGATTTGTTGAGATCGAGAAAGTTTTTGCCCTCGGAAACTGTTAACTCAGACCGTCGTAGAATCTACCCAGAAACAGCATCTCAAGGAGACAGAATCAAATAATACTATATTGCTTTGATGCTCTTCTTTTTGATTCTCTCTTTTGATTTTATGATCATCATCGTTACTCTGCTTACTTCTATTCAGATGAAGATCAATGATTCAAGCCTTGTACGTTTTTTTTGAGGTGATGAATCAGATTATTTTTTGGTGGGTTTTTGACTTTTGTTCTTGTGTTCTGATTTGTTGTTCTTCAACTCTGTTTCTTGACTATAAAGAATCTTCCTTTCTCCATTTTAAGGGTTTTGCATCTTAACTGTTTGTTGAAATGCCTCAACCAAATAAAGCTGTTGTTACCCTTTTCTTTTTTCCGTCTTCCTTGTCTTTTATCTCCTTGAGGAAACAATGACATGGTGGCTTGTCTTCCTATGGATTTGTTTATTCGTTTAACTTCTCAAACTGATTCAGGTCAAACTTTTTTTTGCTTCTTGTAGTATTGAATCCTAAGCCGACATAGAGCTGTTGTCATAGAGATATATACGGCTTGAGTTATTGAAACAATGGATGCTAATGAGGTTGAAGAAAATTTCTTTGCTCCTGGTGATGCCAAGGTATCTTAATCAGAATGTTTTCTTTTCTTTTTTCTTCTTCATTGACATTTTTTTGTTGAGATCTCTCTCTCTCTCTAAGACATTAAATTCTTGATCTTGGATCTGGATATTGATCTGTATCCTTGTAGTTCTTGATTTCGTTCGATTCGTCCTGTAAGTGTAAATGTCATTCCTGTTTCAGCTACATGGAGAAATGTGCAATGCCCTTTCAGTGATCTACTGCAAGATCATGGCTATTTTCCCCTCGCTTGAAGATGCTCGGCCGAGAAGCAAATCTGGAATTCAAGCTTTGTGTTCGCTTCATGTAGTTCTAGATAAAGTGAAGACCATTCTACGCCATTGCACTGAATCTAGTAAACTATATTTGGTAAACATTCTTTTTTATATGTTTTAAAGATCTCAGAACGAAATACAGTTCTTCTTGTGGAGACTCTTGCTAACCTGCTGGTCTGACATGTAGGCTATAACAGGGGATTCTGTAGTTTTGAAATTTGAGAAGGCGAAATCTTCTCTTGTAGACAGCCTTAGGCGTGTTGAGGATATAGTCCAACAGTCGATTGGATCTCAGGTAGTGTGTTCTCTGCTTTCTCGTTTCTTGGGGCTCCCTTTTCTTGACTCACTGCGATTATAAGTAAGGTTAAAGCAGAGAAACAGTATCTCTAGCGTTCAGTGCGTTATTTACATACATATGTTTCTTTCGCAGATTTTGGAGATTTTGACGGAGTTAGAGAAAATAGACTTCTCACTTGATCCAGTAGAAAAGGAAATTGGCGATCAAATCATTGGATTGCTGCAACAAGGGGGCAATTTTGAGAGCTCATTTGATAATAATGAACTTGAGGTTTTCTATCAGGCTGCTACAAGACTAGGTATCACTTCTTCAAGAGCAGCTCTCACAGAGCGAAGATGCCTCAAGAAACTGATTGAGAGGGCACGAATGGAAGATGACAAGAGGAAAGAATCAATTGTGGCTTATCTATTGCATCTCATGAGAAAATACTCAAAGCTATTTAGAAGTGAGATCTGGGATGACAATGATTCACAGGGTAGTAGTTCATTGCCTTGTTCACCAACTATTCAGGGTTCTCTTGATGATGCACACGGTCGTGCTTTCGACCGACAGCTGTCAAAGCTGAGTTCCTTCAACTTTAGATCCAGCAATAACATTAGGAAATCTGTGCAGATGTCTGTTCCGCCAGAAGAATTGAGGTGTCCGATATCGTTGCAGCTTATGTACGACCCTGTCATTATCGCGTCTGGACAAACATACGAGAGAATCTGTATAGAGAAATGGCTTAGCGATGGACACAAAACCTGTCCCAAAACTCTTCAGCAGCTCTCTCATCTATGTTTGACTCCTAACTATTGTGTCAAGGCTCTAATTTCGAGCTGGTGTGAACAGAATGGCGTTCAGGTCCCTGATGGACCTCCTGAGTCTCTTGACCTCAATTACTGGAGGCTGGCATTGTCCGAATCTGAGTCCACCGACACAAGAACAGCAAAAGGTGTTGGTTCTTGCAAGTTGAAAGATGTGAAGGTGGTTCCTTTGGAAGAAAGTGGAACCATTAAGGAGGAAGCCTATGAATCAGAATACCAAGAAGCTCCTCTTGTTGAAAGATGTACCGATTTATTGACCACTTTGAGTGAAGTAGATACCTTACGGAAGAAAGGCAGACTTGTTGAGCAAATAAGAGTATTGCTAAAGGATAATGAGGAGGCCAGGATTCTCATGGGGGAAAATGGGTGTGTTGAAGCGTTGCTTCAGTTTCTCAGATCAGCTCTCGATGAAAATAATGCGTCAGCCCAAAAAGTTGGAGCCATGGCTCTCTTTAACTTGGCTGTGAACAACAACAGGTATTCATTGATTTATGTTTTCTTTTCCATCACTTTATGAGTTCAATTTATATAGTGTATGCTCTCTACATGCGGTTTTAAGTACCACCGCCTATGTTTTGTACACACGATCAATATTATCTGTGGAATATAATGGAACTATAAGGCTTACATTTCATTTCTGATGCGTTCTTTATTCGGGGAATTTCAGGAACAAAGAGTTGATGCTAGTATCGGGAATTATCCCTCTGCTGGAGGAAATGCTCTGTAATCCACACTCCCATGGTTCAGTGACAGCACTTTATCTGAACCTCTCGTGTCTTGAAGATGCAAAGCCCGTAATAGGTTCGAGTTTGGCAGTTCCTTTCATGGTAAATCTTCTTTGGACAGAGAATGAAGTCCAGTGCAAAGGTGATGCCCTTCACGCCCTTTTTTACCTCTCCACGTACCCTCCCAATATCCCCTGCCTTCTATCTGCTGACATTGTCAACGCACTTCAATCACTCACCGTCAGTGATGAGCAACGATGGACAGAGAAGTCCTTGGCTGTTCTGCTAAATTTGGTTTTGAATGAGGCAGGAAAAGACGAGATGGTTTCAGTACCTGGCCTTGTGTGCAATCTCGCCACCATTCTTGACACCGGGGAACCAAATGAGCAAGAGCAAGCTGTATCTTTGCTTCTGATATTATGCAACCATAGTGAGATATGTAGCCAGATGGTTTTACAGGAAGGAGTGATACCTTCTCTGGTATCTATATCAGTCAACGGCACTCAACGGGGAAAAGAGAGGGCGCAGAAGCTACTGACGCTATTCAGGGAGCTGAGGCAGAGGGATCAAACCCATCTGACAGAAACGCGTGCAGAAGTGACAAGCCCGGAAGTCGGATTCTCTGTCGCTGCAGCCGCTGTAAAAGAGTCAAAACCGCAGTGTAAATCAGCCTCGAAAAGGAGAATGGGAAGAGCATTCAGTTTTCTATGGAGAAGCAAGAGCTTCTCAGTTTACCAATGTTGATTGTAGCAGTTTGGGCTTTACCTTTTAGTTTGATGTAAAGTTGCATTCCCTCCACAAGACTTTAATATATCTCTTTTTGGAAGTCTTGGAAGGGGTAAAAGATGCTTGTATAGGTACCTTTTGTATGTATCCAAGTTTTTTCTTTGGAATATATAAATATGTTATGGGGTTTCAAAACTTTGATGACAAAATTTTGCAACTTTATTATATTGTGTCTGAGAGCAGTAGCAGCCAAGAAAAAAAACTGAACCCGAAAATCTGAACCAAATCCATCTGATCCCAAAAAGAAAAGGTTACGGAACTTGAATCTGATATAAATATACGAACAGATTTTGTTGCACAATATTTCAAATTTTGGGTATTACTCGTAATGAATCCCTAGTTCGAAGAGATACATATCTGCAAAAACTCGAAAACTATCAAAATAACCGAACTGGATTAAAACTCGATTTGATAATTCTCTAAATATTCTTGGATGAGTATCTAAAATGTGAATGAATAATTCAAATCCTCAATCACGTATTTTATTTTTGGTATATGGTTCAATTTTTTTGGATTTTTAAAGTTTTTAAGTAACACCGGATTTTGATCGCGCTTTAGATTCATTTTTTTAGTACGGTTTAATAAAAGATTTGAAGGTGATATAAATTTTTATTATAGATAAATTGTAGCAAAGAATAAATACTTTTATTACTGAAAAGTATTAATATGGATAACATGAACCTGCAAAGTTTGAATCGAATAAAACCGTATTTGATCTCGTATACATAAATATACAAATGAAGCTTACACCCTCGGCTAGTACTGGACTTTCAGGTATCCGTTTAGGTCCGGTTCAAGCATGGGTCCCGAATTTCAACTATACAAAATCTATCCGGGTATTTCCAAAATTCAAATTAGGTTTGGTTTGGAGTGTGTCGGGTTCGGATGGATTCAAATTTGGGTATTCAGATTTGAATTTTTCGGGTATCTTGGATATTTTGAGCCAATTTATATATCTTTTATCTGAAATACTCATTGAGTAGAAAAAACTTATCTTTTTAGGATTTAGATATTCATCTGGGTACTAATTTGAATGTTTTGGATATTTTTCGGGTGTTGATTCGGATTTTCAAATTCGAGGTCGGTTTTTGTGGGTTTTTGAATTTTCAGATTTGTTCAGGTATTCGTTCGTGTTCAGATCAATTTCGGGTATACCCGAAACCCGATACTCGAGGGTCAAGATCCATTCAAATACTTTTTTTTGGGTTGGATTCAGATTCAAGTTTTTCGGTTCGAGTTCGAGGGGCCAACTTCGGGTTCAGTTTGTTTTGCCTAGTGCTACCCTGAACCTAAACTTGAATAAACCCGAATAAGTCTCAAACGGGTATGGAAAAGACCACCCCCAGCTGGATTCTTTTAGTTAAGGGTGAGCGTTGGAATATTCGGATCGAGTTCAGATCGATTTTATTTGGGTTTCGGGCTTTCCGGTTCGAGTCTTAAAACTCATTCGGGTATTTTACTTCGGTTCATATTGGTACCAATATTTATATAAGGAACCTAAAATACCTAAAAAGTTTCGAGTTCTGTTTCCGTTCGAATATTTCAAATATTTTATATATCCATATATACTCAAAATACCAAGAAAAAATCAAAAATACACTAAATATATCTTAAAAATCTAAAAATAATGAAATATTTAAAAGGGTGAATTTGTGAAATAAATAAAAAAACGATTATTTAGATTTGTAGAAAGAAATTAGAGAGGGATAAGAAGAGAAAATAGGAGACAAAGTGAATTTTTGGGTAAATCTTATATATTAATTGAGGAGACGAAGAGAGAAAATGACGTTTAAAAATCCTATGTGTCGCTCAATGAGTAATTTTAAGGACACATCAACAAAAATAACCAATCAAAATATTTCAATTTAATATTATATGCGTGGTGGAAATCTCAACAGTTTTAATTAATTTTTAAATATAGATCTAATACATGTCATACAAAATTTAAATCCAGTTAAATATATGATTAGATCTAATATTTGTATCAAACAAGAATGGATATTTTCGGATCCTAAAATAAATGAAATAATGAAACAATTATCCTACATTCAAATTCCAAAGCTAAGAGATCTTTTTTAACAAAATAAAAAGTAATCGCAAAATCCCCATTCGAATTTTCAAAGCCTAATATGATTTTCATTTTTTCACATCACATATATTTNGATTTTCATTTTTTTACATCACATATATTTGGTATTCGGTATCATATTACATCGATTGTGAGAGTTTTTAAGAGCAATAAACTCACAATATAAAATATATCTCACATATTCACCTAAAACATATTTTGACATATTTTAGATATGTTTGGTACTCAAAAATCGAATAGTATTTATTGTTTTGGGTTAAAAAATGGTTTGAACTGAGTTAGAACATAATAATTATCGTATTGTTTGAGTTTATTTACTTGGATAATTCGGGTAAAACCGAACCGTTTAGTGTTTTAAAACTACATCGATTTTCAATTAAATTTTGAAAATTTGCATGAACCTTAAGTAATCCGACCCGAACCAAAAAATGACAAGTTTTTATACGAGCTCCTACTAGCTCCACCCGAAACACCTGGACTTAAAAGAAACATAACTGACTTGAATCGAAAACACGAATGTTAAATAATAGAGGGTTTGAGTTATTTTTATAATTTCCCTATTTGAAAACGAACGAAAAATACCCTAATATTTAAATATACTCGAAAGTATCAGCAATAGATGAAATATCCAAAAATAACCGATTTAACAGAATTTATAGGTGCAATATAAGGTATTCAAATTTTGAATATTTTCGGGTACTGGTTCGAACATTGGTTCGGTTCAGTTATTATCGAAACCCGGTGGGATAGGCACCCGGAACCATTCGGAGATAAAAGTTGTTTCGGTTCGAGTTCAGATCTATTGTTCGGGTCGGGTTCCGTTCGATTACTCTGTTCGTATTTTGCCCACCTCTGTTTGTAGTAATTTGCTTGTCTGATTTTTGGAGCTCATAAGATTTTGAAGGAAAAATATGTGTTGATTTGAGGTTTCTCGAAGTGCAGGAGAACGATTAGGGTTAAGGTCGTCGCCGCGTCGTTCGTCGGAAAATGAATTTCGGCTGTTGAGAGATTCTATACCGAAGCAAAGCAGAGATATAGCACTTACAGCTTCTTTTCTTCGTCGATTGCTTCCACTTCACAGGTTTTGTGAGGGAAACATGGCGAATCTTCCGATCCTTCAGTATGAAGAGAAGATCGTTGAAACAGTGGAGAAGAATCCTGTGGTAGTTATAATCGGAGAAACCGGCTCTGGGAAGAGTACTCAGCTCTCTCAGATACTTCATAGACGTGGCTACTCAAAGTCCGGCGTCATCGCCGTCACTCAACCCCGACGTGTGGCTGCCGTTTCCGTCGCCAGGTGATTTCCCTTTCATTTAACCATGAGTCTTTGTTGGTTCTTGTACGATCTCAAAAATTGATTTTTGTGGGTTATGGTCTACAGGCGAGTGGCACAGGAGCTTGATGTGGTTCTCGGAGAAGACGTCGGTTATGCAATACGTTTCGAGGATAGAACTTCGAGCAAAACACGCATCAAGTAATGGAAGATGTAAATTTGTCATTCTTTTCTTTCTCATGATTCGTAGAGCTATTGGTTTTCTCATTGTGGGATTGTTTTATTGCTCTCAGATATCTAACAGATGGAGTTCTACTTCGTGAGAGCCTGTCCAATCCAATGCTCGATGATTATTCTGTAATCATATTGGATGAGGCTCACGAGAGAAGTTTGAACACGTAAGGCCTTTCATATAGCATTAAGATCTCTTTCAAATGTGCACAATAGCTGTAGACTATATCTTAAAATTGGTCCATTGTTGTCAGGGATATTTTGTTGGGTCTGATGAAACGGTTGGTTAGAATCCGTGAGTCCAACTTTAAAGTTCTTATAACCTCTGCGACACTTGATGGCGAAAAGGTTTCTGAATTCTTTTCGGGCTGCCCTGTGTTGAATGTACCTGGAAAATTGTACCCCGTGGAAATATTATACAGCAAAGAGCGTCCTGTCAGTTATATTGAGTCATCTCTGAAAGTAGCAATTGGTATGTTCAAGGCCAAGCTTTTCCGTTATCAATTCAGTCTGATTTGGGTCAATCTTGCTTGTTTCCTTTTTGTCTGTATTATTGCTTTGTTGCTTTACAAAAAAAAATCTGGTTTCGTGCAGATATTCATGTTCGTGAGCCAGAAGGTGATATCTTAATCTTCATGACTGGACAGGTCTGTTTCATTTGTTTCTACTCTATTCATTACTGCTTGGCAGAAACATCTAGACTGTTGTTGCCTTTCTTACTCTATCATGGTTTTGAATAGGATGATATTGAAAAATTAGTATCAAAGCTAGAGGAAAAGGTAAGAGGCTTAGCAGAAGGATCCTGTATGGATGCTATTATTTATCCTCTTCACGGTTCTTTGCCACCTGAAATGCAGGTAACAATATATAAAATCTCGGGTTTCAAAATTGCCCATTGTCCATTTCTGAATTTTGCTTCTGGAAGTGAGATCTTTTGGTGCTCCAATTTTTTTAGGTAACTTGTCTTGACTTTCACCTGTTCTGCAGGTTCGTGTATTTAGTCCGCCTCCTCCGAACTGCCGAAGGTTTATTGTTGCTACAAATATTGCTGAAACTTCTCTTACTGTGGACGGGGTTGTGTAAGAAACTTGAAACCTAAACTTTGAAATGTTATTTTTGGTTTCATGACTGATATCTGCGTTTGTCCATAGTCTGCATATACACAATGATACCTTGATCACAATGGTGTTAAGTCAGGTCCTGTAAACAACTCACCACATATTTCATGATAACTTATAGTTTAATCATGAAGGCTGCAATAGCGTAGTCAGGTCCATTAATCGAATTAATAAGAAATTTGAGGCTGGCTTAATTCGCTCCTTTAAATTCACTTCACATTCACAAGTTCAAATTTCAGTACATGCTCATAACTGCTTCAATGAGATCTATTTTTGAAGTTCATGGAGCAGATGATCGAGATACATGATGATCTTGAAGTTCGTGCTGTCTATTTATCGAACAACGAAAACTGAATATAGTATGAGAAGATTTTCTAAACTGCGTTCTTAAATCTGTTTGATTGTTCTGATTGTCCTGTCACTGTGCTGCCAAAAGTCAGCTTCGTATGCGTCATGAGTACATGTCTGCACTTTGTGCAAATTTCAAATCTTGCTTTGACCATGTGGGGATCAGTAGCATTCTCATCGTATAGCTTATTTTTCTCTGACAGGTATGTAATTGATTCTGGATATGTGAAGCAAAGACAATATAACCCATCGAGTGGAATGTATTCTCTTGATGTCGTTCAGATTAGCAAGTAAGCAAATGGGTCTTGTTTCAGTATCTTGGTTCATCTCTTTAAATTGTCTGCTAATTATGAAATTTTCACTAATCTATTGGTGCATATAATGAATTTAATGTGCGGTGATATTTATAGCCTTACCTAGAAAAGATATTTGGAATTAGCTTGAAAAAGAATTCTAGTAGTGGCTTAGATACAACTTTTGTTTACTCAGGAATCATAGCAGTTTCTTACTCAGGTGTTCATCAAGCTCTTATTTGCTTATTGTACTTCGATTTTGTTTCTGTTTCAATGTGGTGTTCCAGAGTGCAAGCTAACCAACGTGCTGGACGTGCTGGCAGAACGAGACCTGGGAAATGTTATCGATTATACCCCTTGGCAATCTACCGGGATGACTTCCTTGATGCAACAATTCCTGAAATACAACGAACTTCTCTTGCTGGGAGTGTTCTATACTTGAAATCGTTGGATCTTCCGGATATTGACATTCTCAAGTTTGATTTTCTCGACGCTCCTTCATGTAAGAACTTATTTCTATTTGAAGTTGGATGCCTCTGATAAAGTTGTGCAAAATAAATTGAAAGATGGTGTATCACACACTGCTGTTTTTCTTTAAATTTGTGATTGTTTTTAAATTTGCATTGATATTAAATTCCTATGGTTTTCATTCTAATTATAATATTCAGCGGAGTCATTAGAAGATGCCCTGAAGCAATTGTATTTCATTGATGCAATTGATGAGAATGGAGCAATAACAAGTATTGGACGGACAATGTCTGGTATGTTTTAGGACCACTGTTTAACAAACTTTTGAGTTTCCGCTTTAATCGCATACTGAGCATATTTTTGGTTCAACAGAGCTTCCACTAGAACCATCATTGTCAAGAACATTGATAGAAGCGAATGAATATGGTTGCTTATCTCAAGCTCTAACAGTCGTTGCCATGTTGTCGGCAGAGACTACTTTGCTTTCTGGTAGGAGGTTAGTTTTTACGGTATACAATTACCTGTCAGATTATGTATTGGTTAAAATCATATTAACTAGATCCAGATGTATCTACTCTTGTCTTTGTGCTTGTATTATAGTAAACCCAATGAAAAGAAGAGAAAGCATGATGATTCTAATCTTCCTGATGGATCCGGATATGGTGATCACATTCAACTGCTACAGATTTTCGAATGTTGGGACCGTAATAACTATGATACTGAATGGTGCAAAGAAAATGGCTTGCAGGTAGATGAGTTGTTTCTTCTTTTCTTATCTGCTTTTCAAGTATTCCATGTGAAAAGCACAGCAACATCAAAAGCTTTTATTCATCATTACTAGTTGCCATAGTTCAGAACGTAGTCAAATATATGCTATTCTCCGCGGTTAATAGCATCTATATAGCGTTTGCATTCCCTTCATTGTTGAGATGTGACTCGATGGGCTTCCATGCTTGTATATTCTGTACCATACTGTTTTATCCCTATCAATTATGGGAGTTGGTGAAGATTTACAGCCCTTGTTTAGATAAGTCCCTTTTGGTACCGTTACTCCATGTTCCTTATGGCATTAGAAAGAAATATAACTTAGAGAAAAAATAATTTGCAGGTGCGAGGGATGGTGTTTGTCAAAGATGTTAGAAGACAGTTATGTCAGATTATGCAGAAAATATCCAAAGGTTAGTATTGTTTCACGGCAACAAGATCTTATTTTTACTCTCTTCCACGGTAAAACCAAGTTTTCCTTTCTCCCCCACATCGTTATACTTCCTACGGAGGAAGAATTTTATGTCAACTTCTTCTTTTGTGAAATGCGATAGTCGGCTGTGTCATATCTAATCAACCGTTTCTAAAATAATTGGTCTCTTTGACAAACTAGATCGATTGGAAGTTGGGGCACGTGGAAGGAAGAGTTCAAGCCGAGACGACTACAGGAAATTGAGGAAAGCTCTGTGTGTTGGTAATGCAAACCAAGTTGCTGAGAGAATGCTTCGTCATAATGGATACCGGACTCTAACCTTCAAGCCCCAGCTAGTCCAGGTATTAACTTCTCAAACCAAGTCTCCCTTATCTGTTTCATACTTGTACTTTGATTTTCAATTACAGCATTAGCTAGGATCCTAAAGGATAACATAATGTGTAAATTACAACTAGGATGGGCAAGATTTTCAGTTTCGTGGAGATCATCCACATCGTGACTTTTGTTTTTGGATGATTGTAGGTGCATCCATCATCTGTATTGAGTACGGACAACGAGGGAATGTTGCCTAATTATGTAGTGTACCATGAGCTGATCTCGACAACAAGACCCTTCATGCGAAATGTTTGTGCAGTAGAAATGTCGTGGGTGGCTCCCATCAAAAGAAAGATCGAGAAACTAAATGTCAGAAAGTTGAGGTAAGGAAAAAAACATTCCTACTAATTGAATCCAGTCTTGTTCTATCATTCTTCTTCTGGTGTGGATTCAATAAATGATTGGTTTCGTCTAATCTGACTGTGAAGTGGTGGACCGGCTTCCTCGTTCAAGGAATCTGAGGAGAAAAAGATGGAGTCTTCTGATCTGAAAATCGCGGAAACAACACCTGCGGTTCCTGAGAATGTAGTGAGTAGGGTTGAAGCAGCCAGAGAACGGTTTCTTGCTCGTAAAGCACAGAAATAAACTGATGAGAGATAGAGCCTCCTCCAACACGGATGCAGAATTTAAGAGCTTTGAGACTAGTCCCAACTTCATTCTCGCATATGGAGAACAGAAAAGAAGGTCTCGCAAAATTTACCGGTTCGACCGGGGCCAGTTTAAAAGCATGGCAAACAAGTTATAACTGACAAAAAGAATTCTTCTCTCAAGCTTAGGAACGTTAAATGCAAACATATACAAAACATTGAAAAGAGAATCGTTTTCCAGATAGTCAAAATCTTAGTTTTAGGCGCAAAGGGTCCTAGATAGCGCCTTGCGCCTAGGGGCACTAAGGCGCCTTTTGGATCCAAGGCGCAGACAAAATTTCCTTGTCAGTCATGTTTTAGGTTTACGAAATGGGTAAAGGATTGAAAAAGACATGTTAGCAAAGACTCTTTACCGCTTAGAATCCCTTGGTTTATTAAGACTCCAAGCCGCTTTATCGTTTAGCCCGGTTTTAATAGGGTCATGGTCTCATCTTCCCCAAAGTGAACCCCAAAATGTGTCTGCCTACATCGTCTGTATGTAGACCACCATAGACAAAACTCGCAACTAAACCCTCTAGATCTGGTATGAAAACGCCACACTCCATTAGACCATCTCTAATGTATATCTCTACTTTTCACTCCATTATGGAGTAATTCCAAAATTGAGTTGAGTTTTACTTCAATGTATTACTCCATTTTCTACTCCAAAAATGGAATATTCTAAGTAGATTCTATTTCTAATTTGCTATTAATATCTTAAAGTTACAAAAATTACAAAATGATCCCATTTATTTTATTTCTAATAACTTCCATAAATTATAAAATTAATTTTAGTTAAACATTCATTGAATAAAAGAAATTACATACAAAAAATATTTATGTAACCATCACCATTAACATATTTTTCTTATAAATATATGTTATAGTTAATTAGATTTTGAAAAAAACACATAATAAAGTTATATAAAAAGTATATAGTCATAAAAATGTATGCGTTAAAACTTAGAAAGTTATATCAAACTTTAACAAAAATAATGTTATAAAAATAATTAAAACTTAGAAAGTTATATCAACAAAAAAATTATTATTATATTAAAAAAAAATGTAAAGTTAAAAAGTCTCATATTCAAGGGACCTCTTTATAAATAAATAAATTCAACTCCAAAATGGAGTAAAAAATGGAGTTACTCCAAATATGGAGTAATCTCACACATTACTCCATTTTGGAGTGGGAAATGGAATTGGGTTGGAGAAAATTTTACTCTAAAATGGAGTTTAGAGGAGAAAATGAAGTAGGGTTGGAGATGCCCTTAGACGCGCACATTTAGTCGCGCTTTTAAAACTATGATCAGAATACGTTCATATGAATTATATCATTTACAACTCTGTAGGTAAATTTGTTCATTTCTCTTTTCAGACTTTTTTAAGGATTTATCAAATAAGACTTCGTTTATTAGTACACATCAAGATGATAATCAAAATCAATTCAAAATAAAATTTTAAAAAACTTTACAATTCATGCCACTCACCGGCAACAAACGTAAATACGCTAAAGAAAACCCAATCAACAACAAACATAATAAAACAACCACAAACAATTAATTATGAACAAACATAATGAAATTTTACTATTAAAATAAGAATCAGAAATAGTGAGCATGTCACATTATTGAGCAATTGCATTTGGATTCCAGCTTAGGAGGAGGAGCTTTCAAATTCTCTCCTTTACTTGGAGGATCAACTCCAACGTTACTTATCATCACTGCTTCACCTGCATTTTCATCATTCTCTTCTGTTTTCTCCTCTGTTTCCGTTTGCTTTCGCTTTGCTTTTGTGGATTTCGAACTCTGTTTCTTCGCCTTTGTTCCACCACCGCTTGTGTAACTACTCCGGTTTGCGTTAGACTTCCCCAGTACTGTCACTGTTGGATGGAACGTTTCTTCTTCCCCTGGCTCATCATCCTTTCCTTTATCCATCGCTATTGTTGCAGCCTGGTAAACTATATCGTGAACGATGGAGCTGCAGAAAAGTATTGTATCAGTGGCTTCTTCAAGTGTGAGGCTTTTCGGCTCTTTTTGACCTGTACACTCCACAAGTACGGTTGACTCATCTGCAGAGAGCATGAAACCAAGTCCAATCTTCACAAGGTTGTTATAAACTAAACATATAACAAACAATAGTAAAAGCAAATTGAGATGTCCAGTATTATATGAGAAAATAAGTAAATACCCGAAATCTCATATACAGGAGCCAAGGAGTTCTGGTGATCCGCAGAAGCATGTACCACACTCTTCTCTAAGCAATCATTCACTGCATTTAGGTTGCATTCCGGCTGTTGAGTTTCATCATGAACCCCACCTAAAGCAGGTATTTCAGGTTCACAACTCTCGATTTCTATTTCTGTGGCTGTTGTGGTGGATGAACCGTGAAGAGGAGTTTCGGTTACATCTTTTTCGTGTAGCCCAGAATGATCATTGGAAGAACAGTCGTCAGTGACAGGTGATGCTCCTAACTCTGATGTGCTCCTCACATGTGTTGGTGATTCACTTGTCTCCACTTTGCTCATCACAGTAGTGGCTACATCATCTCCATTTTCAGAAAATCCATTGCAACATATCACCGTATTATGCTCTGCCAGATCACCTGATCCAACTCTTTCACCGAAATCACCATGCACTGCATTTGTTTCTTTACATTCCAAATCTTGGACTTCAGGGTGAGATTCTTGAGGAGTTTCATCGTGGGTGCATGTCATTTGGGCAGCACACACTTCAAAACTGTCCTCTGGCATGACATTTAGAGCTTGGCAGGCATGGCTTGACAAACCAGATGAAGATGACATTCTGCTCAGGGACTTGGAGTTAGTATCGTACCTATGAGTCTCCATGTCAAATGTACTCCCGCTTTGTTGCCGTACAAGGCTTGATGTACCAGATGAAGATGACATGCTGCTCAGGGACTTGGAGTTGGTATCATACCTATGAGTATCGATGTCAAGTGTACTCCCGCTTTGTTGTCGTACATGGCTTACCTTTCTTGTAGCGGAACCATAATCACAAGATGAAGATGCAGAAGCAGTTTCCATGGAGCTTCTAAGACTAATACTTTTATCCCTTGAATAAGACAAGCCATCATAAGATCTGGTAAAACTACTCGAGTTATTAGCTTGAATAATGGGTGACTTCATACTGACTGATCTCTTAATAAGCAAAGGCATGTTCCGACCTTCAGAAGAACCAATCTTCACATCATGATGCTTATCAGAAAGCTGAGTTTGAGTATCTGTTGAGCCTGTCTTCAATAAACCACTGCCAGTGGAAGACTGAATTTCATCCTGGTGAATGGGCGTCTCCGCATCATTCTCTTCCAAAGCCCCAGAAATAGAGTTCTCATGCAAATGAGTTTGTTCTTTCTTGTAGGATCTATCACACTGCTCAATGTTTACTCGAGACTCCACAATTTCTTCCTCAACCATAACATTAGGCAGCGGTTCTAGCACATTTTTTGCAGGGATATTTTTAATAAATGACTTCTTTTCAACAAAAATTTCCTGAGACTGCGTTGGAGAATCTTCATCAAGAGCTCTTGTTGATTCTGGGGAATCTGATTCCACGAAATTGTGTTCCTCCCTGCAATCTGGACAAATATGTATCTCGCTTTCACTTGCTTCGGTGGCACAATAATGGGAACCACATCTACTACAAACCTCCATAGTTTCAACAGCAACGCCTTCTAAAAAGTCGTTGCCTACATGAAGACTACCATGAGTCGAACTGTCAACATCAAAAACATGGTGGTTAATCTCCTCATTCACGCTAGACAGGCCTTCGTCAGCACCACTTTGATCCATATCACCAAGCTGATCACTGAAAGAACTCTCACGAGTCTCTTGTCTACTACCTTCATTCGGTAAATCTACCACACCAAAGGCAGTAATTTCCCCATGTTTATCAGGAGAAGCTAATTTTTCAATTTCAGATTGGAAAACAGGGATTGGATCACTCCGTTTAGTATCTGGCATGAACCCTGTAACTTGACCATAACTTGAACTGCTCCCCACTGCAGCAGAAGAATGCCTCAACATAATCTGATGATAAGACGAACTACCTTTCCCAGAATAGATGCCCGTGCTAGGAAGGCTAGAAGCGAGAGGCCTAAACATGCTATGATGGCTTTTAGGATGATCCTGCATGAAAAATGTAGATCATAAATAAAGTTCCGCCTCTCTGCAGATCCAGTGAGGGAAGCTACCAGAACTTCTATCGAACTTGATATACGCTCTCTATAACCTAAGCGGGGATAACAGGAAACAATGGGACCTTGGACACAACCTATTTTCGTGGTATAGATGACAGACAGACAACAATGTTCTATGATGTCGTACACTGCTGGTAATATGTTAGAAAACTAAGTCACAAATGCAAACAATTTGATGCAGGTTAATTAAAACATGAAAATTAATTAAAAAAAATCATTGATCATAGACGAGAATTAGGAAAATAGATGTGGCTACTTAATATGTACCATTTGACGAAGAGCAGACTCAAATGGTCTTCTCGGGGCTGAACCAGGTGATATTAATTTTGAAGATCTCGAAGTTCTACTATTTGGAGAAAGGCTAGCTCGCTTGGAAACTGCGCGTTCTGAGCGACTAATTGGAATTGGCTGTGAAGAGTGTGGATCATCATCTCCAGATGATGCTACAGAGCCTTTACTATGAGAACTTAACCGGTCACGCTCAAGACTATGAGATGAACTGACACTTCTAGAAGCACTCGGAGAAACAGATTGTCTGCTACGTGTTGAGGCTGCATCCCTGCCATTTCTGGATGCTGGTGAGGAACCTCTTACATAGGATGCCGGTCGATCACCCAAAGAAGTACGGAGATTTGGTGGCGCTTCCAAGGAGAAACCAGGAATGTTTGATTGCCACACTTTTATTTTGGGTGAAGCAGAGTTGCCTCTACTAGAACTAACAGGAGAAGTCCCCCTGGCAGCTGGCGATGCCATGGTAGTTGACCCAGTGCTCATCCTCCGTGAGGTTGGGGTCCGAGATCTTGATACAGGTCCTGAGGGTTTGCCTGGAGTAGGAGAAACCCCCCTACTAACCGGGGTAGCTGATCGTCGACCAGACGCTGGACTAGGATGGCGTGCTGAAGATGGCCTTCCCCTTATCTGCTGCATATTGTCAGCTCGAGGTGATGTACTTAAGCGATTTGGGCTTGCACTGCCCCTACTACTACGGCGGCTCTTCTCCATCTACAGATATATATGCATGTTCGGCATACTGAATTAGGAAATACAGCAAGATCTGATTCGAGATCAACAGTGTTATACATAGAACAAAATTCAACTTAGTATAGACAGATACCGTGGAAGATCTAGATAAAGAAATCTGACTCTGCGGTCTCCCTCTTCTCGTAACACTAGGTGCTGGCGGTTCGTCATCCAATGAAGGAAAAAGTGGTGTATCTGGAGGCGTCAGCAACCTTTCATTGATTATGCAAAAAGCTTTGTAAGAACACGAGCGGGAACAATAGGAAAATATAGGCATCCAAAAGAGTAAACACAGATTACTTCAGTAATGTTGACAACAACAAAAAACTACAGCAATGACTAAAAGAAGTTTATGGAATCAGAAGCTGGAAGAGCAAACTTCTCTGTGTATTACTACAAGTGAGGAAGATATCCAATTTAATCTCAATCTTGAATGTGCTGAAAGGTAGTTATACTGATTTGTTGGATATATGAACCAGAAAGAATACAAGAACCGATTCAAGTTAAGATATGAGAGCTACCAATCGTAGTCATTCTTATCTCCTTCTGCATTCAGCAATCTGCTACTCTGTCCTTGAACAGGAATGGTGAACTCTGAAAAATGCTTCAATTTTGTAGCTGAAAAATAAATTTTCAGAATTAGAAGAAAAGAAACAAGGATCATGGTGAAACAGATAACAGAAACAATCTAAGCGCAAACACCACATAAATATTATCTGGATTTGCAATCGCCAAAACATCTTACAAAATACATCATCGAGATCATCAGATGACTGAAGCAAGAAGCCATCTCTTTCTTTGTCTTGCATCTCGCTAAACAGCGCAAGATCTTCCTCGTCTTTATCTCTGAATAGTATCCCATATTCAATACTGTGTCCTCGTCTGTGTTTCTTCCCTGGAAGTTCCCTGCCAGGGGAATACCTCAATGCCGGAGAAGGAGGCATCTCTACTCTCCTATCTTCCAAAGACTTCACAGCCTCAGAAAAAAACGTAAGCCCGGTAAGACCACAACTCACTTATGGCCAATAGGGGCGTCTTTAGTGATCACATACGAATCCAAAACACATATTCCCTCGTCTTAAACTGAACCACCTGAAAAGAAGCAATAGTCAAAATCTTAACACAAGCCAATCAAAATGACCTAAAGACTAAATTTTTCACAAATTACTCTACAACCCAGTAACAGAGTAAGTGAGATTGTTCTTGAATTAGTAACCCTAGCTCCAATTAGAGCTCAACCGAATTCGACCATTTCGCAAAAAGCTCGAAACTTACAAAAAATTAACCAGAAGCTTCTTGAGCAAAAAGAAAGATCTCGTCCTTAAGAATCAAACCCAGATTCTCAAAACCCAAAACAAGAGAACAACGAAAGAAGCTTAATTCCGTATAGATCAAAAGAGCATAGACCTGAGTGAGATCGATTCAGTTCCTTCCCCAAAGGAATTTTCTCGCGCACTTTCCTCTTTCCTCTCTCTCTCTCTCTCCTCAGTAAAGAAAATGTGAAAATTCCAATAGCATTTAACTTTGCTTCCTCAAGAAGAACAACCAAATCTTCGATTCCTTTCCCTCTCTTGTTTCTGCGAAACTGTCAGATTTGCTTCTTCGCACCGCAACAACAAAGCTGCTTCTCTCTCTTCACTCTTCTCTCTCACTTTCTCTCTCTATAATTCTTGAGACTTGTTCTCTTTTTCTCTCGAGCTTTAGGAGCTTTTCGTGTGTTATGTGATCGTAATTATTTCTGGAAAGTGTGACCGAAGCTCTGATTTGCAGAAGAAAGAGCTCATAAAACATTTACCATAAAAACCCCCAAACTTGGTAAAATTTCCTAAACCAAACATAATCTACTAATTGTCCCAAAAAGAACCCAACTGTTTTTAGCCATTAGTCTAATTTAATAATTATTTTAAACCTTCATTGTTATAATATAATCAACTGTCTTAAATATGAATTCTATTAAAATACATATTTGATTATTTTAAAGCCATAAGCTATATGTATATAATAAACTATCATATAAAATAAGCATACTTATGCATTATAAATGTAACTTTCAACTATATTTTGCACCATTTTTTCTATTATTTTAACACAATATTAGAATATTGCAATCATATGCAGTTGGTGTGTGATGAAGTCATTACGTATCTATGCTTCGGATACGGAGCATTTTATTTTAGAAATTTTAGAATTTTTTTAATTAAACCAAATGGGATTGTTTTGTATCTTTTTATAAGTTTAGGGGTTCTTATAAACATATTGAAAATATTGAAGTGTCTTTTTGATGGGAATTTCTCAGGTGGCGTAAATTTTTGTCTAC
This sequence comes from Anastatica hierochuntica, assembly GCA_900406275.1. Lineage (NCBI taxonomy): Eukaryota > Viridiplantae > Streptophyta > Magnoliopsida > Brassicales > Brassicaceae > Anastatica > Anastatica hierochuntica. Next base: position 29,776 of record OVAN01000359.1, read on the forward strand.
TTATTGAACATTTATCTATGTTCAAAGTAGTAATATTATTAGAAAAGAACTGACTTTTAATTAATAAGGTCAAGATTCACTAATACGTAATTATTAACCTTATCTCTTTTATTATTGGTCTAATAATGGCGGCAGTTCTAACTAACTATGTAATTAAAATTATGTGATTAGTATCAAAAGGGAAGGATCTTTTGAACCAAATGTTTAAAGATATGTGAGTTAAAATTATTTTGGGTAAATTAATGAAGTTATTACGATTTATTAAAAGAATTACGAACTCACATAACTTTTGTTAAGTTTAGTTATAAATTATCTGCTGACCAAAAAAAAAAAGGTTAAAAATTTTCGAAAATTATTTATTTTACCATTTAATGTGAATGATCATTTTCAAACAACTATCTAATAACAATGGATTTTTAAAATAAGTAAAAGTAAAATTCTTTTGAGTACATATAATTTATTATCTTATTAAATAAAACTGAATGCGTTTGATGAAAGTGTGACATATATGCAAAATTATAACTCGGGATTTTGACATACATCATCATTAAATTAGATGATGACGTATGTCAATTTTTATTGTATATTTTACAAAAAATTTCATTTTAAATCATTTAACTCGTGAAAAAAGAAAAACAATAAAAGGAAAAAAGCTATTGTTATCTTAAAATATTTTCAAAATTTATTTTTTATAATTGATTTTGTCATAATTCTATTTTTCGTTAAATATTTAAATTACAAATATGAAATTTAAAAACAATAAAAATGCAAAACATGTGATTTATGATCAAATAATTTTGAATTACTTAACTACTAGAAAAGACAAAACAATAAAAGAAATAAAAATTATTGTTATATTAAAATATTTCCTTCGATATTTTTCTAATTTCAATTTTTACAATTAATTTTGTCGTAATTCTATTTTGTATCAAATATTTAAATTAAATATATGAAATTTAAAAACAATAAAAATGCAAAACATGTAATTTGTGATTAATAATTTTAAATAAAATAATTAGAATTAAAATATCTATTTATTAATACGATCATATTAATTTTATGCTATATAAAGTTTGAAACATATTTATAGAACCTTATATTTTATTTAGGAAGCATGTTTTAAAGATATTTTGATCATAGTAAATTTTTTATATCATGAAATACAAAATATAATTTTGATATCAAAGTGTATGCCAGAATAATAAATTTAATTACAAGGGTTTTTTATAGATTTAAATTATTAATATTTAACATATATTTGCGTATATCGCAGATCCTAATATAATTTTAATATAAACTAAAGTTTGACTCGTGCAACTGCGCAGCTGTTTTTTTAGTTTTTGTATATTAAAAGTTCGGATAATACCTGATACCCGAAGTACTGTGAAGCAATATCCCTTGAATTTGCTTTTCAAATATCAAATGGTTAAACTTAAATTTTTATAATAAACAATCTAAGTTAGTTGGCTTACATTTTGATAATTATTAGTAGAAAAAGATATTGGAATATTCTAATGTTTTTTTATAAAGGTATTCCAATGTTATTCATATTTAAGGATATTCATATTCATTAGAAACATTTAATAAAAATTTTAAGACACGTTCAATTTAAAAAATTACACATAAAAAAGTTGTGTACCTCTGTTTTAATAGATAAGACTAGATTTTGATCTGCGCTTTCGAACCGCTTAGTTCATTTTTTTAATATAATCTAATATAAAAAAGATTTAAAGATGTTAGTATGAGTTTTTGTTAAAAGAAATTGTAGTAAAGAACAAATACTTTCATATCACTAAAACGTATTAACGATATAGATTATCAATATCAAAATGAAATTTAGTTTATCTTACCATTTTCACGATCCAGAGATCGGACCGGGTTCGACTATAAACCGTAAACATAGCCGAATTGGATCAATAATAAACTCAAAGAGAATTAGGCTGATTAAAAGACAAGATTAAACCGATAAAAAAAACAAGAAAATAACGAACCATTGAATCGGATTCAAACCAAGTTCATTTATTAAGCATGAAATTTAATTTATTTTATTAATTATTGTGACTTTTGGAAAAACTAAATTTTTAGTTTTAAAAATAATATTAATTTAAGTGTTTTATTTAAATTTTAAGATAATATGTTTATTCTCAACTATAATATCATTTTAAAATAATATATTTATTCTCTCTTATAATATTATTTTTAAAAAATATCATTAAATCCGGTTGAACTCGGTCAGACTACATCAACCCACAATTCAAGATATTACCCAGTTCAGTTATAAAATGTCATTTTGTAATTGTTGATTAATGAAATGTATTTTTAGAAGTGTATTTTTAGAAGTGTTTAAAAATTAAAAGAATAATCATTCAGTAATTAATCAAATTAATCAAACAAATTAATGAATTGAATAATCAAGTTGATAGGTGAAATAGTAGGGTGTATAATTATATTAATATAAAAGTCCAAAATTAATAATATCACATAATAGATAAAGTTGTTGTGCTTCTGTTTTAATAGTATAGATTTTGATTTAGTTATCAATACATTTTTAGGAATCTATTATGAATGGAGGGAGTACTATTTTATAAAAAATGAGAATTTAAAATATTGTATCATAAGTTATTATTTTTCGTTAATATTTTTGGTTATATTTTATCATGATTTCAAATCAGCTTAAAATTAAAATCCATTAAAGTTGAACAACACTAGATTTTAAAAACTAATTTCAATTCATTCAATGAACAACACCAAATTTTAAGTAGGGTTGTTTAATATTGTATCTCATAACACTAGATTTTAAGAAGTATACTTTTAATTAGTTGACGTTTTCAAAATTCAATGTAAAATTAATTATTTTTTAATGTTTTGACTATTTGTATTCTACAAAATATTTTATTATTGGTTGAATTGAGATTAGATTAACAATAAATGATGTTTGATTTAGAAAAAAATCAAAAACTAAATGAGTTCTTTATATGTGAGCAAGAGGGTAAAACATTAAATATTTTGATATAACAAAGTGGAAAATTTAAAATCATCAATCAAATAACGATGGATAGTGTTTAAATTTATTTAAACTCTAATAAAATACGCTGTTGAATAATATTTCTTTATACCATCTACAAAATATATATCTATTTTTTACTCCAAAATGGAGTTGCCTTTTGCTCAAATGTATTACTTTAGTTTTTATTCCAAAATGAAATATTGCAAATAGATTCTATTTCTATTTTGTTATCAATATCTTTTATTATAAAATTTACAAATTGGTCTGAATTTTTTTATTTTAGAAAAATTTCCATAAATTATGAAATTATTTAAAGAAAACCTTCATAAATGGAAAAGTTTCATTAGATCATAAAAATAAAAATAAGAACATAGATATTTTTGGTTTAACTTTCATTAGTGTATTTTTCTAAAAAATGATCAATCAATGCATTTCGAAGAGAAAAATGAGTTTTTTTATCTTTGATTTCTCTAAATCGACAAAGAGATTTTTGGAACTAAATATTGTCATTATTCACTATTTGGACATCTGGAAGTGGAGTTTCTCTTCCAACTTCAATTGATGCTTCGAGACCACGCTCGTCCTCGGTTATCATGTTATGTAAAATTATACACTTAGTCATTATGTCATGTAATACCCCATATCATGCTCATCTTCGATTTTCCGCATTAGTAAAACACTAGTATTTATTGTGTTAAATTTGTTTTATGTTGCTTATTTTTAGTTTCAACATTTGCTATATATCTTTAAGTTTATTATACTTTGCAATATTTTTAAATAAAAATAAGTATTTAATTATTTATAAATAATTTTCGTAAATAAAATAACAGCTTTAAACCTTCTATAAATAAAATAATGCAATCTTAGTCATATTACAAATAAATGACATACAAAACATAATAATAACGAAACCATAATAATACAATCTTTGTCAAATAAATAACATACAACGACCGTAATAATAAAAAAATAATTGTAGTAAAAAAATATAATTAAAAAAGTATAATATTTGAAAGGCCTTTAATATGACTCCAAAATAAAGTAAAAAAAGGAGTTATTCCATATATAAAATAATTTCACTCATTGCTCTATTTTAAAAAGAAAAATGCAGTGAGATTTGAGAAAATTTTATTCTAAAATGGAGTTTAGAGAAAAAAATAGAATAGAATTGGAGATATTTTTAATGTTCGCAGTGATTTCAAGAAAAAACGACTCACATTTTATCAACCTTAAAGTTGTTAACGCTTTCAAACTTTTGTTATTAAAATCGTACATAGGCCTGGACAAAAAAACCGGAACCGAAGAACCGAAAAAAATCTGATTTGGGTCGGTTCCGGTTCCACCCAAATTACCCGATGGTTCCTGAGATGAAGAACCATGGGTATCGATTCGGTTTCGGTTCCTAGCCGAGAATCGAAGTAAGGAACCGAATACCCGAATATTTACCTATATAGTATTAGGGTTTTCGACATTCCGGGTATTATATTGGCATTTCGGGTAATTTATTAATATTTTGGATATTGGTTCCAGGTTTTTTTTTGGGTATTTTATTTGCATTTTAGGTAATTTATTGACATTTTGAACTCGAGTTTCAGGTATTTTAGTGTTATTTCGGGTATTTTGTAAATATTGAGTACAATTTTTACAATTTCGATTCCGGGTACCCGGAACCGTTTACAAACCAAATTTTTTCGGGTATATTACGGTTCCTAAAATTCTATATCCGAACCGATCCGGAACCGACAAAAACCGAACTAAAAATTTATAATTACCCGATGAGTCCTAAATGTCTAGAACCGAAATATCCAAAACCGAATGGTTCCTACTCGGAACCAAATCGAATACTCGAATGCCCAGGCCTAATTGTACATATTGAAAGAAAATGCAAAATCACAAATACCCAAAAAAGCCTAAGATGGAATTCCAAGGACTATATTGAAGTACTTTTTTTTTAACTTTTTATACGTAATTTCCAATCATCATCACTTGAATAGCCTAAAAAGAAACATTTGATCTTGTTTTGTCAGGTAATTTTCATTTGTTTCGCTGTATTTGGCTGTTGGCTTTAAATCAAAGTATGTAACACAAGGAAAAAGTTAATATCAAGCCTTCATTAGTTTTAATGTCCCAGACATATAATTAATCACAATGTAAATATGAAAACATAGGTCCTGTTTGGTAACGCATTGCTAGCAGCACTTATAACCGACTAAAAAATAGTTATTTTGGAGATTCTCACAACATATTTGATTCTGCTCAAAAGATAAAAGTGGACGTTAAATTATCACGACGTCAAGATTGGAAATCGCTAGATTTTTTTATGCTTCTGAAATCGTCGGCATGAAGTTGCAGCGACAGAGGCACACGATCTTTTTTTTTTTTCCCCGGCACACGATCTAATTATAGAGATGGAAAGAGAGAGAAAGCTAAGAATTGATCGTTGGTATGTGTCTGCCGAACAAGACTATAATCGCCATTCCTTGCATTCCACATTCTAGTCATCACATAGGCAGCTTTGTTTTGTTTCCTTGACAATCAAATAATCTCAAGAACATTTTGTAATACTCTCTCTTTCTATGTGTTTCGGAGTCTCTCTTTGCTCTGCGAATCCACCTTGTCTAACAATCGGACGCTATGTCAAAAAATTTTAAATAGTTGATTTACTATATGTAGAAATTATCTCGCGATCTTTCCTCATACTTTGTTCTATCTCGCAAGATTTTGAAAATCACTTCTAGAAAGTTCCCTCATCCTAATATTACTCATCCTAATATTTCAAAATAAATAACAAAATAGGTACACTTTGATAATATATATATATATANTATATATATATATATATATATATCAAATCGAAATATCACACATTTATTAATAAAAGAATATAACAGTAAAAAAATATTTAAAATTTTCTTTTATCTGAATATTTAGTTACAAACAAATAAAACAACAAAAAGGTCTAATTGTGGTAAGCCTGCAAAGGTATTGACCACAGAAAAAGAAACTTGTTATGTCATGTCATGTCAAGTGTGTATTCTGAAAGCTTTTTAAAAGTTTGAAGTGACTATTTACCACCACCAGGGTCTTCCTCCCAATCCATCCTCCTTAGACTTTAAAGAATGCATCTCGAGTCGAATAATCTACTTTTGTGGGTCTTCAATATAAAACTTTATGTGTATCCTTAGTTTGTATTAACCAAGTATAAATCATTTCCATAGTTAATTATTTGTGAGATATTTATTTATAGTTTGCTTGAACAATTTTGTAGACATTTTTTTTTCCAACCAAACATTACATTAAATTCCACTCCGTCGTTGGTAGTCCAAGTTGTAGGAACAAAGTCTACAAAGTTAAAATGATTAAAAATAATTTGAGCATTCCGAACCAGACAGTCCGTTTGTAAATTTTTCATACGCGGGATGACTGATAAAAAAAAGACTGGAAAATGTCCATGGAGAGTCCGAAGATCTTGAATGAGCATGTTGAAAGCTGGTCAGTCGTCCAGCTGCTGTAGAATGTTGATGAGCTCAACGCAGTTCGTATTGAAGGCTTGGCAGTTTATTCTTCTTTCTCGTATCTCTGATATTGCCCACAACAAAGCTTTTATCTCTGAGTGCAATGGAGAAAGATTCTGCCTATAGCACTTTGCTCCGAGTAGGATTATCTTCTCATCTCTCTCCATCATGACCCAACCAAGTGCAGAAGTTGGGTTTATCCGTTTTCAAGATTCGTCTAGACGGCAAATTAAACCATTGGCCTCCTTTGCCTGATCATGAGTATGCTCTTCAGAAACAAGATATATGATATGCGCTTCATTCCATGCTGAAAATTCTATTTCTGCATTTTTGAAAATTTCTCCATACTCTATTTATACCCCTTGAAAGACCTTTTGATTCCTTGATTTCCATATGAGCCATAAGATCCATGGATAAATTTCTTACTGATCCCTATCTTGACTTTTTAGGGGGTTCCTCAAAAACAAATAGTCCATATTAGTATAAAGTGATTTCGTTGGGAACATTTCCGTCATAACCGTGTTCGTACATAAGTTCCAGATTTGTAGAATCAATGGACATTCGAAAAATACATGATTAATAGTCTCTTCATGAATACCACATCTTTTACACACTGTATCACATCGTATTCACTTAGAAACAAGTTTTGAGGTCATTGCCAGACTCCCTGTGATAACTTGCCAGAGAAATGTTGTATTTTCAGAAGGCATTTAACCTTCCATGCAACCGCCTTTAAAGCCTCCAAACCAAGCCCCCAACCATTATTATTTATCCGAGCAATTTCTTAATAATTAAGTAACTTGTACCCCGACTTAACCGTATATTGTCCTTATTTAGTATGATGTCATATCATGTCATCATGTGTAGTAGTTCGACTTGAATGGATTCCCCGAATCAACGCTATGTCTGCAGGATTCATAAATTCCTGTAAGGGCGGCATGTGCCACTCCCTTGTAATGGGATTAATCAATTGTTGAACCTCTATACGAGGATACCAAACACTACTACGTCCTCTTGTCGGCCTTGGTATGACATCCATGATCTACGGATCATGCCATACTGACGTGTTTATCCCTGAACCTATACGTATTTGAATTCCTTGCCAGAGTAATCCTTGGGTGGAAAAAATACTTTTCCATCCGAAAGAAGGTGAATACGGTTTCTTGGCATTTAAAGGCTGAACTTTTGGGAATTACCTATCTCTTAATATTCGAGCAACCAAAGAATCAAGAAATTGAATTAGTCTCCATAGTTGTTTAGTCAGTAAGGTCGTATTAAAGTTTTTTAGAGATTTAAAACCTAAACCTCCTTCATCCTTTGGGATACATAATTTATCCCATGCAACCCAATAGAGACCGTGATTACATCCACTGGAACTCCACCAGAATTGGGAGATCGCACTAGTTAACTTTGAAGTTAACACTTGAGGGAGTTTGAAGCATGACATAACATAATATATGATTAATTTGCTTTTCAATAATAATACCAGATATTATTAACAAACAAAAATCGATTTAGTAAAGAGTAGTTTTTGATAAAATATAATGGTCACTTGTGAGAAAACTTATTTTTGTCATAACTCCGTATGGAGATCAAACTAAGAAATGTGATCGCTTCATATCCCCATATGAGCATGCATGTCAGTGCTGCTTAACTTGAATTAGATTTTCAACAAAAATAATGAAAAACACATACATAATTGATAATACATATATCATCGTAACATGAATGTTGAATGTTAAATATTCACTTTTTAAAATCGATAGCTTTTACACAAAGAGAAAGTTTGACAAAGACAAAAAAACAAAAACTATATGATATTGTTCAAACTTCAAACAGAATAACCGAAGAACGATTCATAGATTCGTTGAAATGAAAAAAATGAAAGTCTTTCTATTTTTAAAACTTAAATTTGAATGGCTATAGTCTTAAAGCGAAATAGGACAACAATAAAAAAAAATTTGCGAAATTTGGCTAAAAGAACCAAATTGAGAGTAAATTTGTTCCTATATACCTTTTATGATCTCAATTCGGAGAATAAAATTTTTATTAATGTTAATCCCAAATTATCCCCATAAAATCAGAATTAATATATATTAATTATTTTGAAAATTAATTTATATATATATCATCGTAACATATATCATCGTAACATGAATGTCGAATGTTAAATATGAATTTTTAAAATTGATAGCTTTTACACATATAGAAAGTTTGACAAAGACAAAAACCAAAAGCTATATGATATTGTTCAAACTTCAAACAAAATAACCGAAAAATGATTCATAGATTCGTTGAAATGAAAAAATGAAAGCCTTTTTATTTTTTTATTTTTTTTGTCATCGTAGCCTAGTGGCAAATAGTTCCTCTCACAAGAGGTAGGTGCAGGGTTCGAATCCTGGTTAGGTGAGATGGATGCAGAGGTGGTGCAACCACTAACCCACTTGCTCCTCTCAAGTCTTTCTATTTTTAAAACTTAAATTTGAATGGCTATAGTCTTAAAGCGAAATAAGAATACAATAAAAAAGTTTTGCGAAATTTGGCTAAAAGAACCAAATTGAGAGTATATTTGTTCCAATATATCTTTTATGATCTCAATTGGGAGAATAAAATTTTTATTAATGTTAATTCCAAATTACGCCCTTAAAATCAGAACTAATAAATTAACAATTTTTTTAAAATTAATTTTTATATAGTAGTTTCAAAGTTTTATAAACAATCGCATTGTTAAAAATAGTAATAATTTTGTTTGACCAGAATAATAAAATTAAAGAAATAAGTAATTTATTTTTTAAAATCCCTACGATATCTTTTCTAGTCTTCTCTGTCAAAGTTCTCATCCTCTTTGTCGTCTTCACTTGTGTCCACCAGCGGAGGTTAAGGGACTACTAAGTTATTGATCAAATCACTTGATAGATAACTGAATTCTACACTGACCTGATCCATTCTGTAATCCTTCAAAACCATTATCTTCACATGTTCCAATATAATGCTCGAATCCAAATTGAGTAATCTACCTCGTTTTTCTTCATTGACAATGAATCTCCACTCGTTAGTCATATTGACTCTCTAAACACCACGTGTTACATATATATGGACCATTGTAACATAGAAAAAGAAGAGATGGAAGACAAAGAAATACAAACAAAGAAGAAGAGAAAAACGAATGAACAGAAAGGCAGAGGAAGAAGAAAATTCTGGAAAAAAATTCGTTTTTTCCGTTTTTTTCATATTTATAAAGAAATTAAATATTTTTATATATATATTCTCTGATTTACAGTATTTAGATCCTAGATTTTCTCAGATTTCTTTTAACTAATTAGTTTAAAAGGTAAAAGACACATTATAAACTAGGTAGAACAAAGACAAATGAGTGGATTATCAATTATAAACTAGGTAAAACGCAGAAGAATAACTAGATTAAGGCATAATATGTATTCTAAACAAGGTATATGATACATAAAAAGTTAGAACACGTACTCTAATCTATGTAGAACATTGAACAAAAGGTAGGATAGAAATAGACGTATTCTAACTAATAGTAGATCATTAGAAAAGGTTAGAATATGTTTTTTTTTATCTTGCATAGAATAAAGAACAAAATTTAGAATATGTATTCTAAACATGGATAACAAGTTAGAATGCATCTATATTCGGCTCAACATAATGCGTATAATATGAATTCTACTTGACATAGAAAACCAAATAAAAAATTTGAACATTGATTTTATAAAAACTTAAATCTATAAAATATTATTATGTATATGTTTCTGTACTTTTATCTTTTTTTTAAAAAATTTATTTTACATTATTTTTCATTTTTTTTATTTTTAAGTGAGGGTAATATAGTCAAAATATAACAAATATTCCTAAAAGTCTAACAGGACAATAAAATTTCAATGTGTCTCATTTTTTACAATTCTCCCAAAAATATTTTGGGTTGGAATTGAAAATAGTTAAATAATTTTCCTAAACAAATAAAAATAACCTATTCAAATTCAATCAACTATAACAAAACTAAACTGGGAGTTCATAAATGGCAATCTTATATATTAATTGACGAGGCGGAAAGAGAAAATAAAATTTAAAAATTATATGTGTTGCTCAATGAGTAATTTAAGGGACACATTAACAAAAATAACCAATCAAAAAATTCCAATTTAATATTATATGTTTGGTGGAAATATCAATCGTTTTAAATAATTTTTAAACATAGATCCAATACATGTCATACAAAATTTAAATCCAGTTAAATATATGATTAGATCTAATATGCATGATACATGAATTTGTATCAAAATCCATAATCTTAAAAATGTAAATATTAAATTTTTGTAAATGTTATATAATGAAAAAATAAAAGATATTTTTAAACTGATTACATACATTTTTATTCAATATTTTAATCTCGTGTTTGACATGGATAGAAATATAAAGGGTTTTAAAGGATAATTAGTTAATCAAAAAAAAGAAGTTAAAAATACAATTCGTATCAAACAAATTATTGGATATTTTCATATCCTAAAATAAATAAAATAATGAAACAACTACAGTACATTCAAATTTCAAATCTAAGAGATCTTTTTTTAACAAAATAAAAAGTAATCGCAAAATCTCCATTCGAATTTTCAAAGCTTAATATAATTTTCATTTTTTCACATTACATAATTTGGTATTTGGTATTCGGTATCATATTACATCGATTGTGAGAGTTTATAAAAGTAATAAGCTTACAGTATAAAATAGATCTCACACCTAGAACATATTTTTATCATATTTTAGATATTTTGTGGTACTGAGAAATCAAATAGTATATATTGTTTTGGGTTAAAAAGATGGTTTTAACCGAGTTAGAACATAATAATTATTGTACTATTTAGGTTTATTTACTTGGATAATTCGAGTTAAATCAAACCGTTTAGTGTTTTAATACTACATCGATTTTCAATTAAACTTTTAAAATTTGCATAACCTTAATTAGTAATCCAATCCAAACCAAAAAATGACAAGTTTCTATACGAGCTTCTACTAGCTCCATCCGAAACACCTGGACCTAAAAGAAATATTACTGACTTGAACCGAAAACACGAATGTTCCCCTCTACTTTTGTATTTAAAACTTGAATGTCAAGCTCAACTTTTATATATATATAACCGTATTAGAGACATTAATATTATAATAATATATGCTTTTTTAAAAACACCTTTCAAAATGTTATCCGTGTATTATGTATAACTTATCATTCTATTAAAAAAACATTATAGATATTTAAATTTTCCAAACAAATTTTATAATCTCACGCTTGTCGCGGATCAAAGGCTAGTTATATAGATTTTAAGATTTGAGTTTTCTGCAAAAGAATCCTCTATTATATTTTTTTTTTTTTGCAATTTTACCGCCCATATACCGAAACTACATATCAACTCATCAAGTGAAATTTAACTCGTAATATAACTATCCGTTTCGTAATTAAGTTTCTTTAATTTATTGTAATTGTCGATTAGATTCAAAATTTCAATATGAAATTGAGTTTAATTGCTACTAGATTTTGATATTAGGGTTATTAATTGTTAAGTTATTATAAATGGAGAGTTATATTGCGGGTTAAATTCTATTTGATGGATTGATCTACAATTTCGACATATGAATAATAAAATTGCAAAAAAAAAAAATTACAATGATGAGTTTTTTCACATAAAACCTTGAAAGTTTATCCCAAACTGGACCAATTCATTTACTTACTTAAGATCACTTGGCTTTGTTTTTCTTAATTATGGTTTTTTCTACACCCATACATAATTATTAGATTAAGAGAGTTAAGGACCTTAATAATGGTCAGGCTTAGTTGTAAAACATATTATATCTCTCATAATATAAATATTAAAATTAGAATAAGGTGCCAAATGATTGTCTCTGCCAATCCAAAATGGTGTTAGTTGACAAATGTATGTTACAATCAATCATGTGGCTACCTTCTTCTTTGTTGAGATGTCAACTTTCTTTTGTTTTCATCTTTTTCTAATCTTCAAACACGAACGAATCCAATTAATATTGTGTTTGTCTTTTGGTATCAAAACTTGGATGATCACATAACATTCCTGTCTGGTCTTTATCCATTTCGACACATGTTAAAATTTCATAGTATCAACAATACACCATACAATTCAAAATTTTCATTTTTATAGTTAGTTTAGAATTTATATACCTTAACTCATAAATCTTTTCATAAGAATTTAAATAAATCTCTCTCAAGTAAGGTTTGACTCTTATCTTCCTTTGAAACAAAAATACATTAGCTACTAAAAATTTAAAATTACAAATGAAATTTAGAAATTTGTGGGTAGACGCAATAAGTTACAAACTAGAGCTTCATAATATTGTTGTTCAAATGCTTGTTCCATTAATCAATCGGTTTTTCTATACACAAAACAATCCTATTGGATCAATTAAGTAGATTTATGAAAAAATAGTTTTACAATAATATTTTTAGTAGTTACATTATATAGAGTTTTTATTATTCGGCTAGACGAAAATGGAGTCATATCTTATATTAAAAATCTCGAGACCAAATTAGTTTGTTCATTTGGAAGATTAGTTAGGCCCAATCTAAACGCCCCTAACTATTTAAAAGAAAAAAAAATTGATTCTCATCTTCTTTCGAAACAAAAATACATTAGCTCATGAAATTTAGAAATTTGTTCGTAGATGCAAATATTCATCTAATACTCTATAAATTACAAACTAGACTTCATAATATTGTTGATCAAATGCTTGCTCCATTAATCAATCAATTTCTATACATAAATAGTTGATGTAACATCATATTACTTGGGAGACACGTTTTGGCTTTGTTGGTTTTGGTTTTACGAATAACTTAACCGATCGGTTAAAAGTTTTTTGATTTCAGGTTTTACTTAGAAATAGGATAATATCAAGTGGTGTTTATCTCTTTAGAATAGGTTTATCTTTATGACTTTATTTAAAGGAATGATCCGTCGTTGTATTCGATAACTTACTTTGGATCTTAATAAACAGAGAGTTGATCTCTATCCTAAGACTTGACGCTTCTTCGTTTCTGAGTTCCATTGAAATCGAGACTTGAAGCTTAAGCAACAAGAAGTTTCTTCGAATCCATTGATTGTGAGGAACAAAACCCTTGTTCGCATATCCCACCACAACAGTTGGTATCAGAGACAAACGATTCTTCTCTAATGCCTCCCAAAAAAAATTTACAGCAGCAATTGGATGAGCATAACGAAGCCTATCAATCCATGATCACCAATTTTCAACAGGACTTGCGTGAAGCTCTTCGCACGTCCATTGAAACAGGGATGCGAGCTGCGCTTCAAGCAAATCCACATTCGCATCCTTCTGGACAGAATTTTGTTGATGAGGAAGAAGTCGACGACGACATCCTCAATGACAACCCGTTTACGGGTTTAGATGACCAGCGGCATCTTGGACAAGATGATCGTAGTATTTGACGTCATGACCAGCGACAGCAAGCGGTGTATCCGAGGGAAGACAACCGCCGTTTGGAATCGGGTTTTAAGCTGGAGCTTCCAGAGTTTACAGGTGGCTTACTTCCCGATGAGTTTATTGACTGGATTGCGACCACAGAAGAGTTACTTGACTTTAAAGCAGTGCCCAATGAGATGCGTGTTCCTTTGGTAGCAACGCGATTTCGTGGAAGAGCTTCCGCGTGGTGGCAGCAGATGAAAGAATCGCGAGCTCGAGCCGGAAAGGATCGCATCCACTCGTGGGACAAATTGAAGCGCAAGATGAGAAAAGCTTTTCTCCCATTCAATTATACCAGAACTTTGTATACAAAGCTTCAAAATTTACGGTAGGGTACGCGTTCTGTGGACGATTACGCGTCAGAATTTTTTGCCCTCTTAGCCCGTAATAGCTTGAACGAAACAGAGGAGCAGCTAGTATCCAGGTTTATCGGTGGCTTGCGTGTTCCGATTCAAAACACACTACTGCAATTCAACCCTGTTATGGTTTCCGAAGCTCATCAACGCGCTCTGCTTATTGAACAGAACACTCGAGGATCCGCGTTGAGTTGGTCTTCTAATAGGTTTCGTAGCATTGATCCTTCGAAACAGGTTGATGCGGGTGGTGACGTGGTAGCTCAGCCGCGTACTGTGGAAACTTCTGATGGAGCAGGGTCATTGCGACATTGGTTACCAGCTTTTAAATGTTTCGGGTGTGGAGAATAGGGCCACATGCAATCTTCTTGTCCTAAAGCTGGTCGTCGGGGTTTTTATGGCACTGAAGACACAAAGTTTGATGTCTATGATGATGAAGCTGACGCCGAGCTTGAGGAAGAACATCTCCATGGTGATAGCGGGCCTGCTTTGGTGATTCAGAGAAATTTTCTTCTGCCGCAGGGTATGGAAGAGTCATGGCTCAGGGTCAATATCTTCCGATCATCGTGTACAATACGGGGTAAGGTTTGTCGCTTCATAATTGACTCAGGAAGTTGTACTAATGTTATTTCAGAGGAAGCAATACACAAACTCGCCTTGTTTACTGAACCACATCCGACACCCTATAAGCTAGTCTGGCTAAACACGAAGACAGATATGCGTATCTCTCGTCGTTGCAAAGTGCCGTTTTCGGTTGGTACTAGCTATAAGGATATTGTTTGTTGCGATGTCATACCTATGGATGCTTGTCATCTCTTGTTGGGGAGACCCTGGCAATACGATCGTCACACTTCTCATGACGGTTTCACCAATACGTACGCTTTTACGTACGAAAACAAGCGTATCACTCTTCTCCCAGCCAAAGATTCGGCTCCACCTGTGGTTACCACCACTGAGATTACTCCTCCTCCTATTGCGTCTACCGCAAGCAAAGAAATTTTACTCCTTGATAGGACTGAATTTGCGATAGAAATGCGAACTGCTGAGATGGTTTTTATCTTACTCAACACAAGTTCGGATGCTTCAACGATTCCTGAGGTTCCTTCGGCATTCAAGCAGCTACTTGTCGAGTTTAGTAATGTGTTCCCTAATGAACTTCTCGAGGGTCTGCCTCCGTTGAGGGATATTCAACATCATATCGATCTTATTCCTGATGCAAGCTTGCCGAACAAGCCTCACTACAAGATGAGTCCTACGGAGCATGATGAATTGCGCAGGCAGGTTGAAGAGTTGCTTGCAAAAGCTACTTGCGTGAGAGCTTTAGCCCGTGCATGGTTCCTGCCCTTTTGATTCCAAAGAAGGATGGATCTTGGCGTATGTGCGTCGATAGTAGAGCGATTAACAAAATCACCATACGTTATCGCTTTCCTATTCCACGATTGGATGATTTGTTGGATCAATTCGGGCATGCAACCATCTTTACGAAGCTTGACTTGAAGAGTGGGTATCACCAAATCAGAACTCGACCAGGTGATGAATGGAAGACAGCATTCAAGACTCGTGAAGGCTTGTTTGAATGGTTGGTAATGCCATTCGGTTTGTCGAATGCTCCTAGCACTTTCATGCGTGTAATGAATCAAGCATTACGTCCTTTCATTGGCAAGTGTGTAGTGGTCTATTTTGATGATATCTTGATATTTAGTGCGTCGTTAGAAGAGCATTTGAGCCACTTGCGTGACGTTCTCCTAGTGTTACATCGGGAAAGATTCTTTGCGGCAGCACAAAAGTGCATTCTCGGCGTTCCGCAAGTGTAGTTTCTGGGCTATGTTGTCTCTCGCGATGGGCTGATGGTTGACCCTTCGAAAGTCTCTACCATACGATCATGGCTTGATCCTACATCAATCACGGAAACACGGAGTTTCCACGATCTCGCCTCGTTTTTTTTGACGATTTGTGCCGCATTTCAGCGACATTATGGCTCCACTCACAAACTGTATGAAAGCCACGTCCTTTGTGTGGACTCCTGAAGCAAATGCAGCCTTCGAAGACATCAAAGTGAAGCTCACAACTGATCCGGTATTGGCTCTCCCTAATTTTACTTTACCATTTGAATTACATTGTGATGCTTCGAAAGCAAGGATTGGCGCCGTTTTGAGTCAACAAGGCTGGCCAATAGCCTTCTTCAGTGAGAAGTTGACGGGTCTTCGGAGCCGTTACAGTACTTATGACGTCGAGCTCTATTTCGTGGTTCAATCCGTGAAACATTGGCGCCACTATCTCTTCCACAGGGAGTTTGTCCTCTATACAGATCATGACGCTCTGAAACATATGGGTGCTCAGGACAAAGTTTCCGCTCGTCATGCATCCTGGTTCGCCTACTTGCACCAGTTTACGTTTGTTATCAAACATACTTCAGGGTCTCTTAATAGAGTAGCTGATGCACTCAGCCGTCACCACTCGTTGCTCGCGGCAATGCACATTTCGGTGACAGGTTTCGCGGCGCTTCCAGAATTGTATCCGGGTGATTCTTTTTTTTGGCCGAGTATATGCGGATGCAGAGGCTGGTTTGAGTTCCGATTATTTTGTTCTTGATGGGTTTTTATTTCGTGGTACGCGCCTCTATATTCTGGATTGCAGTTTGAGGCTCCAAATAATCAAGGAACTACACAATGAAGGTCATGTGGGTCGTGATCGGACTTTATAGCTAGTTGTTGCA
This sequence comes from Anastatica hierochuntica, assembly GCA_900406275.1. Lineage (NCBI taxonomy): Eukaryota > Viridiplantae > Streptophyta > Magnoliopsida > Brassicales > Brassicaceae > Anastatica > Anastatica hierochuntica. The sequence goes on from OVAN01000359.1 coordinate 46,885, forward strand.
TCTTACTTCTGGCCGTCTATTCGGCATGATGTGGAGCGCTTTGTCTTGCGCTGTGTCGTTTGCCAGACAGCTAAAGGCCATGCATCCAACGCGGGGTTATACCTTCCACTACCTATTCCCACTCAGTCGTGGTCTGTTATCAGTATGGATTTCGTGTTAGGCCTTCCTCAAAACGGGGTCATGATTCCATTTTTGTTGTCGTTGATCGTTTTTCGAAGATGGTGCATTTCATTCCGTGTAAGAAGACTAAAGATGTCGTGCATGTTACTCTTCTCTTCTTTCGAGAGGTCTATAAGCTTCATGGTCTGCCTTTATCTATTGTTTTTGACCGCGATACACACTTTCTTAGTCACTTTTGGCGTTCTTTATGGAAGGTTTTGCGAATAAGTTTGGACATGATTTCTGCGTATCATCCACAGAAAGATGGGCAGACTGAGGTAACAAATCGAGCTTTGGGAGACCTTCTTCGTTCTTTAGTCGGTGATAACATAAAATCGTGGGATACGGTTTTGTGCCAAGCTGAATTTGCACACAACCATGCAGTTAATCGCTCGACGGGTTTCAGTCCTTTTCGGATCATCTATGGGTTGTCTCCTCGTGGGCCTTTAGACCTGTCCATTGCTCCGGACAGAACTCAACATCATTCACAGGTTTGTGACTTCGTCTTCGACTTACTAAAGTTACACCCGCAGGTCCATACGAACTTAGAAGCAGCAACGACAAAGTATAAAAGTGATGTTGATCTTCATCGACTTGATCTTCAATTTGGTGTGGGGGACAAAGTGTGGACGGTTCTTACCAAAGATAGATTCCCACCAAACACGTATAACAAGCTCAAAGCCCGGAAGATTGTTCCGCTTGAAGTTTTAGAGAAGATTAACAACAACGCTTACCGTTTGCGTCTACCGGCCAATATGCGCACAACGGATGTGTTTAATGTCAAGCACTTGACGCCGTATCGAGGTGAAGAAGATTCAGAAAATTTGAGGACGAATTTTTCTGCACCCCGGGGGACCTGATGTAGCATGATATTACTTGGAAGACACGTTTTGGCTTTGTTGGTTTTGGTTTTACGAATAACTTAACCGATCGGTTAAGAGTTCTTTGATTTCTGGTTTTACTTATAAATAGGATAATATCAAGTGGTGTTTATCTCTTTAGAATAGGTTTATCTTTATGGCTTTACTTAAAGGAATGATCCCTCGTTGTATTCGATAACTTACTTTGGATCTTAATAAACAGAGAGTTGATCTCTACCCTAAGACTTGACGCTTCTTCGTTTTCGAGTTCCATTGAAATCGAGACTTGAAGCTTAAGTAACAAGAAATCTTCTTCGAATCCATTGATTGTGAGGAACAAAACCCTTGTTCGCATATCCCACCACAACAATAGTCTTGTTGGATCAATTAAGATTAATGTCTGGAGTAATAATTGGCTTCCATGTATTCCTCCAAGACCTCCGAGGCCAAAGGATGAGATGATTCGAAGCACACTAAGCAATCTAAAGGTAAATGAGCTTTTCATACATAACTCCAGAATATGGGATGATGAAAAGCTTTTGAATTTGATTGATCCTCAAGATATACCACTCATAAAAAGAATCAAACCAAGCTTGATAAGTGAAGATGATGATGTAGAATGGGCATATACAAAGAGCGGTCACTATGAAGTAAAATCAGGCTATCACTTAATACATAAAGGTGTACCACACGATCTCCAACAGCAAGTGCACTTTAAAAAGATTTGGAAACTCCTTGTGAAACCCAAAATTAAGATATTTTGGTGGAGAGCAGCCCATAAAGGTATCTCTGTTGGAGAATCTTTACAAATGAGAGGATGTAAAGCTGAAGCAACATGTTTCCTAAATGGAGAATAACTAGAAACAGTGCAACATCTCTTATTTAAATGCAGAGTATCGAAGGAAATCTGGAATCTTAGTCCACTAGCCAATCTGCCTTCAAGTTCAGGTGAACCCTTTACGAATAATGAATTGTGGCAAAATATTAACTGGATTTTAGATTCCACAATACAAATGGAAGAACAGAAGGTTAATCTTCCGGCATATATTGGATGGCATATCTAGAAAATGAGAAATTTACTTGTTTTTCAGAATAAAAAGCTTTCCATTCAAATCCGGCAATATCAAATCTACTTTTTGCTGATGACAACCTATTTATTTGTAAGGCAGAGGCCTCTCAGTGCCAACCAATCCTGAATGTACTAAGGGATTATGGGGCTGCCTCAGAACAAGTGATTAACTTTGATAAGTCCTCGGTTATGTTTGGGAAGAATGTCCCAGAACTCACTAAGGGTACAATAAAGAATCTTCTAGGCATCACAGAAGAAGGTGGCATGGGTACATACCTAGGGATTCCTGAAAGCTTGGGAGGGCCTAAGAGTCAAATTTTTAACTATGTTCGAGAACGGTTGGGCGATCGGGATAATGATTGGTCTTCCAAATACCTATCAAAAGGGGGCAAAGAGATTCTGATTAAATCAGTTGCTCTTGCGCTACCCAATTACGTCATGTCATGTTTTAAGCTCCCCAAAGAGTTAACAACAAAGTTAACCAGTGCAATTTCTAATTTCTAGTGGAGTTCCAATGGATGTAACCGTGGTCTCCATTGGGTTGCATGGGACAAATTATGTATTCCAAAAGAGGAAGGAGGTTTAGGATTCAAGTCTCTTGAGGTTTTCAACACGGCCTTATTGGCTAAACAGTTGTGGAAGCTAATTCAGTTTCCTGGTTCCCTAGTTGCTCGGGTATTACGGGGCCGTTATTTCAGGAAGTATCATTCTTTAAATGTGAAGAAACCGCACTCACTCTCTTTCGGTTGGAAGAGCATTTACTCATCTCAGGATTTTCTTAGGCAAGGAGAAAGGGTAAGAATACCTCCGTCTGGCACGATCCATGAATACCGAATGTTAACCCGCGACCAGCCAGAGGTCAGGGGAGTCTTTGGTACCCTAGTTTACAAGTCTTCCAACTGATAAATCCAACAACGAGGGATTGGCATCTGCCTTTATTAGAGGTTTTTTAACCCAGAGGATATATAAATGATTCGTGGTATCCATCCAAGCCGCACAATTACTTATGACGACTTAGTTTGGCATTACACAAAATCCGGAAAATATACGGTCAAGTCAGGCTATAAGCTCCTAAATTCTAGGGAGGTAATACGAGTTAACAATAATGGCTGGGTACCTGGACTGGAAGCTTTAAAAGCATACACTTGACGGATAAAATGTCCTCTGAAGATACAACATCTTCTTTGGCAACTTATCATAGGGAGTATAGCGGTGACCACATAATTAGTTCACAGAGGCATATATTGCGATACCATCTGTAAACAATGTGGATCCACAGAGGAAACAATTAATCATGTTTTCTTTCAGTGTACCTCGGTTATGAAAGTTTGGGATTCTTTCAAGGATCAGGAACGAATGCAGGCCTTCCCGTCAGATCCTATTTACTCAAATTTGGACTATCTTTTTTGGCGGATCCCGATGAGGAATACTAATAGGGATCGCTATGCACTATTCCCATGGATTTTGTGGCTATTATGAAAAGCGCGTAATAAAAAAAATTTCCAGGGGGCACAATCAGATGTCGATGAGATTCTCCGAAATGCAGAAACGGATTCCATAGCTTGGCATGAAGCGCAAGTCATCTTGCCTCTTGTCGAGGAACAATCACTCGTGGGACCAATTGTTACAGATGACTTATCTTGTCGGGTAGATGGATCCTGGAAACAAACTGATCACAACTCTGGACTTGGATGATTTTGTACGAATTCAGACAACGACGTAATCTTGCTGAGGGCTAAAGGCTAACGCCGAAGTTTGTCATCACTGCATTCAGAGTTGGAGGCTCTGTTATGGGCGATGACTGAGCTGCACAACCGAGGAATAGACTGTCAGGCTTTCCAAATGGATTGTGCGGAACTAACAAACATCGTAAACCAACCGGATGACTGGCCAGCCTTCCATACACAGCTACAAGATTATCACATGCTTCAAGACCTCTTCCCGGGCTTCTCTTTGACACTTATTCCACGTACGGCGAATACAGAAGCCGATACTCTGGCGCGAGGAGCACGATCTTTTCATCATGATTTTATTTTTGTAGACTCTCGCCCCCCAGATTAGTCACCCAATTTGAGGGATAACCTTTGATTATTGTGTGGTTGAAAAAAAAGCTTTCCATTCCAGAGGTTATTAATAAGGCACTTTATGAAATGAAAGAGTTTGCACAAATAAATAGGGGAGTTAGTGATTCCGAGAACCAATCAGTTAATTTGATCAACATATCAAATGAACACTTGGATACCTTTAGTGAAGGATCACAAAATATTTGTCTAGTTGATGCTTCATGGGTATCTAATGCGGAAAGAGCTGGTATAGGTTGGATCCTAATTTCTCCAGAAGGCACAACTAAGATACAGGGGTGTACAACTATAGAGCCTACAGAAAGTATCCTGGCAACGGAAGCTTGTGCATTGAGAGAAGCAGTCTTGAAGATGAGAAACTTTGGATATAATAAAGTAAAGTTTTATGGGGATAACCAAGTACTATATGAGTTGTTGCAGGTAAAAAAATCTACAGGAAATCATGATAATCATAGTTTATGTGGAATCTCAAACTACATTGAAAATATAATAAATCTCTCCAAGTCACCATATGATTTCGACTTTAGTTATATCCCGAGAAATTTAAATTTAGAGACGGATGTAAAAGCTAAAGAGGCTAGGATACAGATTATAAAATCAAATTGTTATAATGTAATATAATGTTCTAATAATTTAAAGTCTTTTTGTGATGTATTTACAATATATGTAATGTTAATTGTACCCCTGTAACTTTAAATCAAATTAATAATACCGTTGACAAAAAAAAAGATCAATTAAGTAGATTTATGAAAAATAGTTTACAAATAACATTTTAAGTGGTTACATTAGATAAAGTAAAAATTGCAAAGAAAGTCTGGCAAAGTTCGGTTGCTTAAACCGAAAACGGTTTTACAAATATGAATTTGTTATTTGTTTTGCTTGTGGTTTGGATGCAAGGTTGAAGACAAGTGTGGTTTGAAGGAGATAATTTGGAATTAGTAAGTCTCATCAATAAAAGTCGAGATACTACGGAGATTGCCAATATCTTAGTTGATATACGTTGGTGGATGTCGAAATTATCACTATGTTCTTTAGATCATGTCAATAGAAAAAGGAATTCTGCAGCGGATATCTTATCAAAGAAAGCTTTTATGTCTTCGTCTTTGTGTTCTGTTTTTATTGTTCCGCCATTTTGGCGTCAAAACTATTTGTTTTATCCTCTTACGGTTTAATGAAATTTTAAGTTGAAAAAAAAAAGAAGTAAAATTGCAAAGATTTTTCTCCCTTGCGTTTGACATTTAAACCAACAATTAACGGACTTATCTTAAAAGTTAAAATGTTAGTTTTCAAACTTAAAAATGTGAATTAATTTTGGATTTATTTGTTCGTCGACAACAATTAATTTTGGAAATATAAAACTTTGGGGTTGATATTTAATCAACAATTAATGGACTTATCTAAAAATGTTACTAGTTTTCAAACTTAAAAAGTATGTGAATTAATTTTGGAAATATAAAAATTTGGGAATATTTCTGCAAATTTCCATTAAATAAAATTACAAACGCAAAAATAACAACAATAATAAAAAAGTTATTTAACCGGAGAAAGTTAATTTTCAGTCAATTTCGTTTCGTTCTTTCGATTGCTTTGAGATTTCGTGATCTGAGAGCAAGAGGAAGCTTTGTAGAAGAAGAAGAAGAAGATCAAAATCGGAAAAAATTTCTTAAGGGTTTTGGAGCTGGAGCATGATCGGTGATTCGAACTTGTGCATACAATCTAGTAGATTTCAAGAGAATCAAAAGTCGAGATGCTAGGAGAATGTGGGAGGCTATACAAGGCAGAGAAACCGGTCGAATTCGTTCAAATTCCTTCGCAAATCGATTCAAATCCCGTCGTATTTCGTCTCTCCAGCTCTCTAATCGGAAAGATTTTGTTTCTCCTCATCGTGGCTCCGTTAACTCTCTTCAGGTACTCTTCTTCTTCTTCTTCTTCTTCTCCACTCACAGATACTTCAAAGACTTGGTTGGAAACTTGACGACATCGCTAAAACGTTTAGTACTTGCGTTTGCTCAAAACGCGAGTGTTTGTTTGATCACTGAAGTTAAACTTTTATAACGTGTTAAAAGTATATACATATGTATGTAGGTAGCTTCATTGTGCCCGTATCTATAAAGATCAGATACTTGGTTCATCTGTCTTTTTCATTTGATTGATGATTGCTCATTTGAAAAGGAAGTTTTTATCAGACCAGAAAGTTAATCCAGTTCATTGGTTTGGACAAAATGATGGATATCTTAAACCTACAAGTCATTTTAAGAACCAAAATTTGAATGGTTGATGGTATTGATATACCATTGATATACCGTTACCGCGGAATCAAATGTTAAACTCATAGTCTCATACTAGGAGAAGGTTGTGTATTTGTATGCAGTTGAATTTTTTTACTAAGCTTATGTCTAGAAGTTGCAGTTTATGTGGTTTACAGTTCCTAGAGTATTCGTATGCATAGCTGGTGGTTCCTACTTTATAGTACGGATTGATTCTGTGCTATGAGTGCCGTCTACTTTATTTTGACCATGTCATCAGGTTGATTTGACAGAGGGAAGATATCTACTCTCTGGAGCATCTGATGCTTCAGCTGCTGTATTTGATATTCAGCGGGCCACTGATTACGAGGCAAGTGGTCTTATTGCGAAGCACAAGTGTATATTTACTGTCGACAAGCAACATGAAAATGGACATAAATTTGCGATATCCTCTGCCATTTGGTATCCCATTGACACAGGACTGTTCGTTACAGGTTCATATGATAGTTTCATCAAAGTCTGGGATACCAATACTGCACAGGTAACAAATTCAATTGAGAAAGTATAGCACTTCTATTTTCGTGTTTTTAGGTCACATTTTTTTTAAGCCTCTCTTAGTTTTTAATTTTAACATGTTTTAGGCGGTTGTGGATTTTAAAATGCCTGGGAAGGTTTATAGAACTGCCATGTCTTCTTTGGCAATGTCTCACACGTTAATTGCTGCTGGAACTGAAGATGTACAGGTTCGTCTCTGTGATATAGCTTCTGGGGCATTCGCTCACACGTTATCTGGTCACCGCGGTATGTTATTTTTCTTTTCCTTTGAAAGGAAAGTAAATCAAATTTCTATGTGAATTGGTATCGAATGGATGACATTAGACTCATGCCTTTCTGCATATCCAAATTTCATTAGTTAAAAAGATTGTGACAGGCTACTAAATTGTCTTGTTGTCATGATATGCCAGATGGTGTTATGTCAGTGGAATGGTCTACTTCCAGCGAGTGGGTTTTGTACACCGGGGGATATGATGGTGCAATACGTTTCTGGGACATTAGACGTGCTGGATGTTTCCGTGTTCTAGATCAATCGGTAACACAACTTGGGGTTCGACCACCTATTCCTAAGCATACAGCGTCCAGCAGTAAGGTTTGTTCCTCAAACTTTTACCCTCTTTTTTTTAGTTTCATATTGGTTTTTCTGTTTGAGTTTCTTGAAAGAATTCTCAATATTTTAACTGATATCTTCTCTTAAAACGGGCTATTAACTTCTCTGACTCGCTCTATTGTTTAGACATATTACATATACATATGAGTATAATTTAGTGTACGTGACATACGAGTGAGAGTTAGAATTTATTAGCCAAGTGGTGTGAAGATTGTCGAACTGAAGTTTATGGTTTTGAACGTTCAAAGTAGTTTTCTTGTCTTTGGATGCTTCAAGCACTTATATACCACCTGTTTAGTATGACTGCAAGACCTGATAAATGATCAGATATGTGTTAATTACAATTTCTACCATAGGTTGGACAAAACTTATCAGAACTAAATTGCTCTAGCCGCACTCAATCGTATATGATTCTGCTTCTGATGAGTGTACCTTTCCATGTTTTCACATAAGCATGACCCTTTTTAGCCTTTTTTATATATCAAGTTCCTATGCATATATAATAGACTACATTTGACAGGAAGAATAGATTATCGATTTCAGTAGTTTTATTATCTTCTCGTACAGGTTGCAGCTGCAAAACCTTCTTCAGCGGGACAAAACAAGTTGAAGTCACTGCAAAGTAAACATGCTGGCAACCATAAAGGATCGTCTAGTACTAAAGCTTCCGTTGTAAAATCTCGACAGAAGAGACTTCACCCTGGAATGTTATCTACTCTCGATCGTGCTACGGCCCATTATGGTGTTGTTACTGGCTTAAAGGCAACTAACGATGGGATGTATCTTCTTAGTGCCGGTAAGCTTGTTATGGTCATGGCTATTTTCTTTGTTCTTTAGGTTAGGTATAGACACTATATATTGGTAACTCGTATATTACAAATAATAAGTTTTCCCTGGGACCCTAGAAGGAGCATTTTCTAATTATGAGATGCAAAGCCACGTGTACATGGGTTTTTGGAAGTTTAGTAGGTGTAAGCTCACGACCAACGTTTCCTTGACCGGATGGATCCATGGATCTGCTCCTCTGCTTTCCATTTGAAGCAAATGTTTGCTCGGGATATGTTTAGCTATCTATTATTTGTTAATGTTTTCAATTGTCTGAACAACTTTTAGAATGAATCTGCGAGTGTGAACTATAAGTGCTATATGGATGAATAAACTCTTACTTGCATATTATGTTTCAGGGTCAGATTCAAGAATAAGATTGTGGGATATTGAATCTGGACGCAATACCCTGTTGAACTTTGAAACTGGACGCATCCAGACCAGCAAAGCGATTCAGTTAGGTACAAGCGATGATCCAGCTCTTGTATTTGTCCCGTGCATGAAGACTGTAAAGGTAGTCACCATCGTACTATTTTATCAGCAAATCTTTTCATTAGTCAATGACTCATCCTGAAATTGCACATAAAGGCTTTTGGCATGTGGTCGGGTAGAACAACATTGGTGTTTCGTGGACACTACGAAAACGTGAACTGTTGCTGCTTTAATTCCAGTGATCAGGTATAACTCAATCCTCAGGATCTTCCCCAGATCTTCTCCGAGTCATTTGACTTTGTAAGTTTTGCTTGAACACGCTTCCAAATCCGACTGACTTTGTTATGTTCCCTCGTAGGAGCTATACACAAGTGGTGCAGATAGACAAATACTTGTGTGGTCACCAGGCGGATCCACGGAAGGCGAAATGGTTAAATCCTATAAAAGTTCTATCACTACTTCGAATTCTTCTGTACTAGAAAACTGTGGAAGTCTCTCTGATGAATGTTTGTCTATTGCAGGAGGTGCAAGATGACAAAGTAGCTGAAGATAAAGATAGCTGGAGCGACTGAGAGAAAACAAGTTTCGGGGAAGTCTTCTTTTACTCAATCTATGGATTTTCAAATGCGTTGTTCTGAGTTTAAAGCCTTCACAAACTTAGGTTTCACTACTCTACTCGGGTTTCGATTTTGTTGATAAAGTAATCTGAAAGATACGTTTGTTAATATGTTTTAGTTCGTTTACTTACCATGGATCCGAACCATAAACCTTAAACTCAAAACTTGGATTTACCGAGTGGAACAAACAAAAAAATTGATTAACTAGAAGACCTAAACGATTTATTTTTTTCTTGATTAGACTAAAACCATATGTTTTGATAACTATTTTTAAGTGTGAAACGATTTAAAATTGTCGTCAACCATTTTACGGATTGGATTTGATGTAGTCTAGTAGATGATCAAAAGAACCAAAAGTTAAGTGATATTAGCTGACTAGAAGTTGTTTTTTTTAACGTCAAATTTCATTCATTAAGGTTTCGGTAATGTGTTTTCTACTAGGGGAAACACGATAACCGTGATGCTTAGATGAGAACATACAAAATTTTTAGACTTTGCCTTTTTGGCAAGATCGTCCACTACCGTATTCAGTTTTCGAGAAATATAGAAAATATTAAACACCGGAAAAACGCTTTTGAATGCAATAAAATTTTCAAACTCTGCTGCAAATGCTGGTCATTTCCCGGGCTTAGACATCATCGAGATCAATTGTAGTCAGTTGCAAAAACAATGTCAACTCGAGATAGCGAGATCAAACATTCCATAGCCCAAAGCAACGTTTCTAGCTCTGCATGAAGTGGAAAGAGATTGGCTAGTGCATTTCTGCTCCCAAACTGGCCTTTTGTATTTCTTTCCACGATCGCTCATCCATATCCGCTGATAGATGTCCCTGGGCTCCATGATCCATCAATCTGGCACACTTTATCCCCAGGGATGGTGGTTAGCGACGGAGGTGGCAATATATTCTCTTATTGGGATGCTATATCCCCACCATGGGGGGTTTCCATTGCTTTTGTTTAGCTTGTCGCTTCTTGTGTGATAAGATCAAGTATATTCTCCGCTGACTTCCTATAATTTTCATAGATAAGTCTGTTTTTTGCCTTCCAGACGTGCCATATAATCTAAGGGAAGCATGAATAGTTAATGAAATGATTTTATATAGGGATTGATTATCATTTTTAATAAATTTAGAAGATTTTCAAATTTTTAATTTGATAATGTAAAAACTATAAATAACAGATTTGCTATGTAAGCAACTAGACTATTTTTGTTAAATTTAAAAATTGTAACCTATAAAAGTTCATGTTTCCATATCTACTATATTTTTAATTTAATCATGTAAAAACTATGAGTAGCACATTTGATAAAAAGGCAAGTAGATATTAGCTTTTATTAAGTTTTTAAAATTATAATCTATAGAAAGTCATGTTTCCATGTTTCTACTTTTCTCTTTTTGGGGTGAAATTCTATTAGATAAAACATAAAATATAACATAGTTTGTGTTAGAAAGTCAAGTGAGTAAATAGAAAAGCTTTAGAAGCTTTGACTTTCTTGACCCCTCCAAGTCATCTCCGTGTAAAATGAATTCAAAAAAACAAAAAAAAACACCAATCGCATTGAGAGATATTTCAGAAGTTGCAGAGGAAACTTCGAAGAAACTCACTAATACGCGTCTTCAACAATTGATTTCTCGTTGACGGATTAGGTAAAAAGTTAAAAAAGCTTCATCGAATCTTCACTGTTTCTTCTTCACTTTTTATCATCTTCTGCTATAATGGAGTCTTCTTTCAGTCACTTCTCTTTATTTACTATATAATATCTTTCTGCGTTTTTTTCGATTTACTATAGATCCTTGAATCTTCTCTCTCTGTGAAGTAGATAGCGAGATCCTTCTTCTTCCTGGTAGACTCACTCCTTCGTTGTTGTTTGGGGGAAGATTTTAAACTGAGGAAAATGGAGAACTACTTGAACGAAAACTTCGGTGATGTGAAGCCGAAGAACTCTTCCGATGAAGCGTTGCAACGGTGGAGGAAACTCTGTTGGGTCGTTAAGAATCCTAAAAGGAGATTCAGATTCACTGCTAATTTGTCTAAGCGTTCCGAGGCGGAGGCGATTCGGCGTTCTAATCAGGTCCCTTCTTCTTCCCGGAGTATTTTTCTCGCTTTCGGTTTTTGGTTGGTACAGTGTATAGTGTTGAAGATCTCGTGATCTCTTGCGTCAAACGCACTCTCGAGTTTTTGTTTGTTTACTGGCTCACTGTTTTTCTAGGTGGGATCTAAGTGAGCTCGTTTTAGTATTTTCCTTTGGTTAGGTATCAACATTTGTGAGATCTTTATGTTGAATTTGAAACTATGACTTCCTCCTATCTTGTTCAGCTTCGATGAGACTTCATTGAGATTACGAATACCTTTTTTACTTATGTTGTTGGATCTTTACCTTTAAACTTTTCCTGTGAGAAACACACAGATTTTGTTTCTGATTTCAAGATGCTTTTGAGTCTTCAGGCTGCTTGTGGCGTTTGCTAGTAAGAACATTCAGTTAGATCTTATATTGTGGGAGTTTTGAATTACCATTAGAAAATAGATGTATCAAAAAGTAGCTAAATAAACATGAAAGTAATAGGTTTACTGTTTGTTTTGTGCTCTGTTCTTATGCCATTTTCCTTTGTCAAACCTTATAAAAATGCAGGAGAAATTTCGAGTTGCGGTCTTAGTTTCACAGGCTGCACTTCAATTCATTAATTGTGAGAATATACTACTCCCTTAGCGTTGTTCAATACGTAGTTTATTTCCTTAACGAGAATGTATTGCGTGTTGACAGGCTTAAAGCTGTCCAGTGAGTACACAGTACCTGAAGAAGTAAGAAAAGCAGGATTTGAGATTTGTCCAGATGAGTTGGGATCAATTGTAGAGGGCCATGATGTGAAAAAGTTGAAAATTCATGGTGGAACTGAGGGCCTAACAGAAAAACTTTCCACGTCACTTACTAGCGGAATTGATACATCTGAAGACCTGCTGAGGCTAAGAAAAGAAGTTTATGGAATCAACCAATTCACAGAAAGCCCCCTTCGTGGCTTTTGGGTATTTGTTTGGGAAGCTCTTCAGGATACCACTCTTATGATTCTAGCTGCCTGTGCTTTTGTATCTCTTATAGTTGGAATACTGATGGAAGGGTGGCCAGTTGGTGCCCATGACGGACTTGGTATAGTGGCGAGTATCCTGCTTGTTGTGTTTGTCACTGCCACCAGTGATTATAGGCAATCATTGCAATTCAAGGACCTGGATGCAGAGAAGAAAAAGATTGTGGTTCAGGTTACTAGAGACAAACTGAGGCAAAAAATCTCAATATATGATCTACTGCCTGGCGATATTGTTCACCTTGGCATTGGAGATCAGGTTCCAGCCGATGGGCTTTTTCTCTCAGGGTTTTCTGTCCTGATAAATGAATCGAGCTTGACTGGAGAAAGCGAACCAGTTAGCATTAGTGCAGAAAACCCCTTTCTTCTCTCTGGTACCAAGGTTCAGGATGGATCTTGCAAAATGTTGGTGACTACAGTTGGGATGAGGACTCAATGGGGGAAGCTGATGGCTACACTGAGTGAAGGCGGCGATGATGAGACACCGTTGCAAGTAAAACTAAATGGTGTGGCAACCATCATTGGTAAAATAGGTCTATTCTTTGCTGTCATTACGTTTGCTGTTTTGGTTCAAGGATTGGCTACACAAAAGCTCCAAAATGGTTCTCACTGGACCTGGACTGGTGATGAATTGATGGCAATGCTGGAATATTTTGCTGTTGCTGTGACAATCGTCGTGGTTGCAGTCCCAGAAGGTCTGCCGTTGGCTGTGACATTAAGTCTTGCTTTTGCCATGAAAAAGATGATGAATGACAAAGCGCTAGTGCGAAATCTAGCTGCTTGTGAGACAATGGGATCTGCAACAACTATTTGTAGCGACAAGACTGGAACCCTGACAACAAATCACATGGCAGTTGTGAAAGCCTGCATCTGTGAACAAGCTAGAGAGGTTAATGGTTCTGATGCTGCTATGAAATTTGCCTCCAGTATCCCGGAATCTGCCGTTAAACTTCTACTGCAATCTATATTTACTAACACTGGTGGTGAGATTGTTGTGGGCAAAGGAAACAAAACCGAGATACTTGGAACACCCACAGAAACTGCTCTGTTAGAATTTGGGTTGTCACTCGGAGGCGACTTCCAAGAAGTAAGACAAGCCTCAAATGTTGTCAAAGTCGAGCCATTTAACTCAACAAAGAAAAGAATGGGAGTCGTCATTGAGCTGCCTGAAGGACGTTTCAGGGCTCATTGTAAGGGTGCTTCTGAGATAGTTTTAGATGCATGTGACAAGTACATCAACAAAGATGGTGAAGTTGTTCCTCTTGATGAAGAATCTATCAGTAACCTAAAGAACATAATTGAGGAATTTGCTAGCGAAGCACTTCGAACTCTTTGCCTCGCTTATTTCGAAATTGGTGATGAATTCTCATTAGAAGATCCTATTCCAAGTGGAGGATACACTTGCATAGGCATTGTGGGCATCAAGGACCCTGTCCGCCCTGGTGTCAAAGAGTCTGTTGCGATTTGTAGATCTGCTGGTATTACTGTCAGAATGGTGACAGGAGATAACATTACTACTGCAAAGGCCATAGCCAGAGAGTGCGGAATATTGACTGATGATGGTATAGCTATTGAAGGCCCTGAGTTCCGGGAGAAAAGTGAAGAGGAATTGCTCAAGCTAATCCCAAAATTGCAGGTATTTTATCTGCCAAACACAAGTTACTAGTATTGGAGTCTACTGTTTTGTACACTCTGTGTTGGCAGTTCAGAACCAATTGATCCGGAACTAGGAAACACACTCTCAGTTGCATTCGCATTATCTTCCAGACTCATAGCAAATATTTTAGGACATGCTCTTCATCAAGGGATGAAAGCATTAATTTCCTTCGTGCAGGTGATGGCACGATCTTCGCCCATGGATAAGCATACGTTGGTGAGACTCCTCCGTACAATGTTTCAGGAAGTCGTTGCAGTGACAGGCGATGGAACAAATGATGCTCCAGCCCTTCATGAAGCTGATATTGGACTCGCAATGGGCATCTCTGGAACTGAGGTGCGTGCTTAATCTTCCTTGTCCCTGTTTCATTATCTGGTTTATTCAAGTGAAGAACAATATTTACATAGTTTCAGCCATAGTGGCATAAGTCCAATGGAGTTTTAATATTTTATTGACCGATTTTTTGAAGGTGGCAAAAGAGAGTGCAGATGTGATAATCCTAGATGATAACTTCTCGACAATTGTCACCGTGGCTAAATGGGGCCGTTCTGTGTACATAAACATTCAGAAATTTGTTCAGTTCCAGTTAACAGTAAATGTTGTGGCTCTTATTGTCAACTTCTTATCAGCCTGCCTTACTGGTTAGTTCCAGGCTGCACATTTCGCTTTCCCTTGTTCAAAAGACCAATCTCTTCAGGTAATGTAACTAAACCTATGTATCGCTACTGTGTCTCAGGAAACGCTCCACTGACAGCTGTCCAACTACTGTGGGTCAACATGATAATGGACACACTTGGAGCGCTTGCTCTAGCCACTGAACCACCACAGGACGATCTGATGAAGAGATCTCCAGTAGGAAGAAAAGGAAACTTCATAAGTAATGTAATGTGGAGGAACATCCTTGGTCAGTCACTTTACCAGCTTGTAATCATATGGTGTCTTCAAACAAAAGGAAAGACGATGTTTGGTCTCGAAGATGGCCTCGGCTCTGATCTCACGCTCAATACCCTTATTTTCAACACCTTTGTCTTCTGCCAGGTAAATAAAATTCCCTCAAAATCTGAAACCTTTTTTTTTTCGTAACCACAACCACATTCGCATAACTCTTTTTTTCGTTTTCAGGTATTCAATGAGATAAGCTCGAGGGAAATGGAAAAGATCGATGTGTTCAAGGGGATACTAAAGAACTACGTATTCGTAGGGGTTTTAACTTGTACAGTGGTGTTCCAAGTAATCATAATCGAGCTACTTGGTACATTTGCGGATACAACGCCATTAAGCTGGGGACAATGGTTTGTTAGCATCATGCTAGGATTCCTTGGTATGCCTGTTGCTGCTGCCTTGAAGATGATCCCCGTTGGTTCGCACTAATTCATACGTATGTGATTCCTTATCCCGCACACTCTTTAGCTCTTGAACCATACCGATTTTTTATTCTCCGGCCATGGAAGTTTGGTATCTCCTCTGGAAACTAGTTTCTTTATGTTTCAATTTGGAGAAACATTTGGTTTTCGTACATATTAATGTTGTTACTTTTTTCTTTAAAAAAATATATTTTCTTCTTCTGTTGGATATTAACCAAGAGAGTGAATCGTGACAATTCGTTAGCTGTAATCTTTTGATAAATTTTGGCTACGTTTTCGCGCGAACGAGCTTTTGGGAGATTTTTAGAGATTAAGTCTCTCATTTGAAAGCTTCCACATACGTATATCTTCTATACTATTGAAACAGAACTATATACCTTTGCAAAAATGATAATTTTGAAATGATTAAATATGTGTAATATTAAATGTTTTTTAAAACTGAACCGGCAACTATATTGGATAATTTTTTAGGTCGTGGATCGATATAGTCCGACCGGTTCAACCGGGTTAAATGATGTTTTTACGAATAATATTATAATTAAGAATAAATATATCATTGTGAAATATATTATAGTTGAGAATAAATATTATTTTAAAATATTATAAAAGACAATAAAATCATAATATTTTAAAAATTAAAAGCTTAATTTTGTTCAAAAGTGTAATATTTAATCAAATAAATTAAATTTCATGTTTAAGATTTGAAACCAATTCGAATCCGATTCAACAGTTCGTCGGTATTCGGTTCTTAACCGGTTTAATCATGTCTTTTCGTCGGTCTAATTTTTTTTGGTTTATTATTGATCCAACCCGGCTATGTTTCCAGTTTGCGGTCGAACCTGGTCCGAACATTGCATACCACTCATAGAAAAAAATTGAAATATAAATAGAAGAAAATTAAAATTAGGTGAGCTTTCAATATAAGAAATTATTATGTAATTATAAAATTATTTATATGAGTTTTACAATAAGAAATCCGACAATGATAATACAAATGATTGATTTTATAATCATATCATTGTCTAGTCCGTGACACAAATATATGGTAGGAGAAACTAAATTTTATTTTGACATCGACAATTCGTATCGTTATTACGTTTCAGTAAGGAAAATTTCTTCTTTACTATAGCTTATCTATAATAAAAACTCATCATCTATAAATCTATTTTTGTGTTAGATTATATCCAAAAATAAGTCAAAACCTAGTCTATTTTATTAAAACTGAAGTACATAGACTTTTTTTATGTGTGATATTTTTAATTGAATATAAATTTTATTAAGTGTACCCCATCTTATATTATATTAACTAGATGGTTCTCCGCGCCAAGCGCGGATAAATTATCGTCAAAATGTTAGTAATTTATTTTATTTAGTATAACTAATGATTTCGTTTTAATCAGGATATAATTAATAATTATGACTTAAACAAAATTTACTAACGTGTTTTCTTGATATACATCATTATTCTCTATAGTTTTCATTGTAGAAATTTATTGGTAATGAGTATAGATAAATATTAAAATATACATTCTTATTATAAAGTGTATTTTAAAACGTGAAATGTTTTGTTATAAAGAAAATTTGGATCCTTCAGACTAAATATTTTTATAATATAATTTAGTACAAAAGTATCTTTATGGATCATTTAAATATAATTTGAAAAAAAATTGAAACTAAATGTGGCATATAATATGCATCGAATCGAAATCATGTCACAATTTTTTAGATAAAATTTTTTTATAATGATGACATAGGATGAACTAAATCCTCATTTAATGTATAGATTAAATTTGCTAACTGTGATTTCATGGTATACATTATTATTCTCTATAATTTTTATTGGTTGGAAATTAATTTTATAAATATATGTGTCAAGTTAAGTCACAATTATATTTAGGAGATTATTAAATAGAATATTAAAAATATAATTATGATTATAACCAATCAAAT